>PVKE010015680.1:0-33104 GCA_004027555.1 Craseonycteris thonglongyai
CATTCATTTTTTGTCACAAAGTCTTTTGATGCCTGGGGTTACATGGGTGAAGCAGACCTGGTCCCTGCCAACAGGGACAATAAAACTATACATAAAATAATAGCAGTGGAAAATACTCCAGGCACTGTACTGAGTGTTTTTCATCATTTTCTCCAGTCTGTATGACCTTACAAAGTAAGTGCTATGGTCCTCATTTCACATACAGGGAGGCTGAAGCAGAACAGTTAACAGAAACTTCCCACAAGGCCACACAATTCAGCAACAGAACTCAATCTAGGAAGTGAGGTGTTGGAAGGGAACCACTGGTAAACATGCCCCTGGGGCAGCAGATCAGAGGCAGGAGACTCATGGCTACTTGGACTGTCAGAGAGCTACATGGAAGCGTAGCATCTGACTCACCACTGGGAGGTGGTGGGAAAGGCATTCCAGGCTAGGGAACAACACTAAGAGTGGCACAGAGGAAAGAAAGCCCAAAACATTGAAGGAGTAGGATTACAGGGTTTTTAAGGGCAGCAGTGAGGAATGAGATTATAGAGTGGAGGGGCCACATCACAAAGGAGGCTCTAGGTGGCCTTGCCATTGCCTTCACAGGGGAGCTTTTGGGTGCACATTATTTCTACCCATTTAACTCTCCTGTCCACTCAGCGGATCTTAGAACCGGATGACTTCCTAGATGACCTTGATGATGAGGACTATGAAGAAGACACTCCCAAGCGTCGGGGCAAGGGGAAATCCAAGGTGAGGGGTCAAGGTGCTGCCTACAGCCTGAGGCAGGGGAGCCTGCAGATCCAAGCGAGATTAGCAGCCCTCTCCAGGAGAATTAACTCCTTAGCCTAGACACCTTAGTAAGAGCATCTTTTTGCTCTTGGCAGGGTAAAAGTGTGGGCAGTGCCCGTAAGAAGCTGGACGCTTCCATCCTGGAGGACCGGGACAAACCCTATGCCTGTGACAGTGAGTGCTTCCCTAGTGGGTGGGTAGTCCTTGCCTTGGATCCAGCTCCTGCTTAGGATATGAGAGGAAGGAGACCTGTGTTCTTGCTCAGAGTGGTAAAACAAGCCTGGACTCTTGTCCTGGCTGCTGACTGGCTCCCTCTGAGGCCCCTGGGAGGCCCTGGCCTCTGCTACTCAATGGGTGGGAACTGCATGCTCTGGGAGAGACTGCTCCTATCCCCTGGGGTGGGGTGCCAGTGAGGGGCACAGATAGCAGGCAGGCAGCCTCTTGATAGATGGCATCCAGGCCTGCTGGCCCCAGTCAAGTCAGGGCCCCAGGAGTCCAACACCAAGTGTTTCAATGTCTGTTCTATTTCCCCTTTTCTCTGACTCCCCACTTCTGTCCCTCCGCCCTGAGAGCACCATCACTGCTGGGGTTTCTCTCTCGTTTGCTCCGCTTTCCTGTTGCTGCTGCTCTTGTCTCAAGTGTATCAAGGCCTTCTTCTCATGACTTTTCTTTCTGTCTTTCAGATAGTTTCAAACAAAAGCATACCTCGAAAGCGCCCCAGAGAGGTAGCTCTCTCAACTTTTCAGACTTTTGGTTTTCCTATCCCTTTTCCCTCCTCCCTTGTGCCTCCTTCCTTTCTCATCTCCTGTGATGCTAGTTATAAATCTCTGGAATGGCTTGGGGAGAAGAGCATTGGACCTTCTGTTGTGCTCTACTCCTCACAGTCCTAGAAGTTGCCATTACCACTGCTTGTCTCCCATAAACTTGCTCCTAGGGCTGCTTGGGTTCACTGCATGGGGTGGCTTAAAAAGCATTCTAAGGAACCCATACAAACAGATCCCTCTGCTCCCTCTTCCCCAAAACAGATATGTGGTGGTCATCTGCTATTCCCCACCATCCCATCACCTCCTCCTCCCATCCTCTCCCTATTCCTTTCCTGCTGTACCCCCTTGCTCTTCTTTGTATCTGCTCAAAAGTAAAGATGCCTCGTGGGAATCTGCATTTCTTCTGGTTGGTGGGGTTGGGCAGGAAACTGATTGGTTGGGAGTGTCATTGAATTACATTGAGGGCGAGCTACCCCAAAGACTCAGTTGATAGGCATAATTGGGATCTGTAGTGTATGTGAGGTAGCATGAGCCTTCTACATTTACCGAGAGGGGGATACATTTTTGGATTCTCTTCCTTACCTTTCCTCCTTCCTACTACATTGCAAGACTATAGAAATTCCTGTTCCTTACTGACCTGGAGTTCCCCAAACTATTTTCAGGACATGTGGTGATGGGGCCAGAACTCAGCCTCCCAGATAGCCAGTGTGGAGGAGTAGAGGTGGCCATGAGCTGGGATTTAGTAGGGAGAAGAGCCATGGAAGCTGGAGAGCCTGATGCTCCTGGCCAAAGGGAGGCAGCCGGCACTAAAAGCCTGACCCAGAACAAAGCCGATGTGGTCAGGGTGGTTGCCTCTGCCTCAGGTGGAGCCCCCAAGCTTATATTGACAGGGATGGGGCACACTCGGATCCTGACACTTTCTCTGCAATCTTCTCCTCAATCAGTTTGTGGAAAACGTTACAAGAACCGACCAGGCCTCAGTTACCACTATGCCCACTCCCACTTGGCTGAGGAGGAGGGTGAGGACAAGGAAGACTCACAGCCACCCACCCCAGTGTCCCAGAGGTCCGAGGAGCAGAAATGTAAGCTGAGGTGTCAGAAATGGGGCGAGTAGGGCTGTGCAAAACCCTCCTTCCAGGGATGTTAAAGGCTCCAAATACACGCGGGCCCCCCTCCCCGCCATTTCATCAAAGTTCTCTTTCTCTCTGTAGCTAAGAAGGGTCCTGATGGATTGGCCCTGCCCAACAACTACTGTGACTTCTGCCTGGGGGACTCAAAGATCAACAAGAAGACAGGACAACCTGAGGAGCTGGTGTCCTGTTCTGACTGTGGCCGCTCAGGTACTTCAAACCCGGGGAAAGGGCCTTCATAACCACCACCTAGCCCATCCCCAAGGGGCTCTTGGCTTGCCAGCATCCAGTGGCTGTCATAGTTATCTAGGTCACCTCACTTCGCTTCTCCCCCATTTCCAGCTACCTGTTTTACTTGCACCCCTTCCCTGTAGGGCATCCATCTTGCCTCCAGTTCACTCCTGTGATGATGGCAGCTGTGAAGACCTACCGCTGGCAGTGCATCGAGTGCAAATGCTGCAACATCTGTGGCACCTCCGAGAATGACGTGCGTGCTCCTGTCCCTTCCCAATACCTACCTTCTCAGCTTTTACTGTTTTCTCCTCTAAAGTAGGCTTTCTTTTAAAAGGGAACAAAACCCCTCTTGCCTGCCCTTGCCCAGCATCCCGGGTGGAACTCTTATTTGGCAGGTGGTTATTAAGTATCTACTTTATCAGACACTGTTCCAGGTACTAAGGACACTAAACAAGACAAGGCCCCTGCTTCCATGGAATTTACATTCATGTGGGAACAAGCAGAAAGCAACGAAATGAGTGACATTTTTATAAAAGCAGTAATGTGGCAGAGGGTAACTGGATAACAGATTTAGGTAGTTAGAGATGGCTTTTCCTAAGAGATGATGTTGGTGTTTGGGTTTGGATGATAAAAGGAGTCAGTCTGAGAAGCTTTGGAGGTAGAGCATTTCCAGGAAAGGAGCAGCAAGTGCAGGGGCCTTGTGGCCAAGAGGCCAGGTGTACTGAGGCCAATGTGGCCAGCAGGAGCCTTCCTGCATTGGGAGAGGAGGTAGAAGATGAGATTGGAAAGCAAGCACCACCAGGGGTGAGGGTACAATCAGGGGCGTGATGTGGCCTGTCATATTTTTAATATTTATTTATTTATTTTTAATTGTTTTTTGACAGATAGAGAGAGAGAGATACAGAGACAGAGAGAGAACTGTACTGGGGGAGCTCCCAGTTCTGCACATGGTTCCACACGGGCCAGGGCCGGGATTCGATCCTTGGACCCTGGCAACGCAAAGTGAGCGCTTAACCCACTGAGCCATCCCAGCTTCCCCTTTTAAAAAAAAAATATTTATTTATTTATTTTTAATTGTTTTTTGACAGAGAGAGAGCTGTCATATTTCTAAAAGATAACTTTGGCTGCTCTGTGGAGAATAGATTGTAGGGGACACAGTGGAGACCATGAGATGAGTTAGGCGGTTGGTAGGGTCTAGGTGGATGACAGTGACTCAGTTGGGGAGGGGAGATTGATAGTAGTGTTTTTCTATCCAGATGCTCACATCTGTTCGTACCTACCACCTACCCCCAGTGGCCTGAGGCCCATTATTCATTCACCTCCCCCCTTCCTCTCCTGTCTTGCCTTCTTCAGGACCAGCTGCTCTTCTGTGATGACTGTGACCGTGGCTACCACATGTACTGTCTTACCCCATCCATGTCTGAACCTCCTGAAGGTAGGTTGCCTAGATCTCTTACTCAGAACAATTTTATTAGTAACTTAGACTATACAATAAATGAATTCTCTTATCAGTAATATATCCTTCCAAATCAGGGAGTAGGCACTTTGCCTTTACTCAATTTGAAATGTTTTCCTAGGATTTCAGCTTAAAGGGTTTAATGTTTGCATATTGTCACCAGATACATTTGCAAACACAGAATGTCAACAGCCCAAGAGAAAGCAGATACTAAACAGAGAACAGTTACCAGATAGAATGATTCATTTTCCTCCAGCCAGTCCCGGAAACTCAGTTCGTGGCTTGTCTGATGTGAAATTTTCATGTCAGCTCTTTGAAAGTGACAAAACTGAGTGTTCATTTCTGCCCAGTCTGGAAAGGTATTGAACCTGGAGCCTGAATGGGTCACTCTGTCCTTCCAGTTTGCTTAATGATGCTCCAAGTTTATAGAAGCTCTTTGAGGAAACCATTGGTGGTACCAAAAAGTGACTGCTTCTCCAGCCAGATTTCTATGCTAAACTCCTCCCTGTATAGAAATTTGGGAGCTTACTCAGGAAGATGCAGATGCCCTAGTACAAAGCATGTGGGCCAGCGTTCCTGGTGAGAGAGTGGCTCACCAATGGAAGCTGACTTGTAATACAGATCAAACTGCTGTCACTACTCTCCCCCTCCTGACCCCCCACCCCGAAAAGGAGGCCACTAACACAGTCTGAGAGTCCTCTAGTCCCTATAGGGGAGTACTTGGCTCATGTCATCTGTCATTCTGAGTTTGGGGAGAAGTAGTGAGTTTTGTGTTTGTTTTTTTGTTTTTTGTTTTTTTAACCATAAAATATCAATTTACAGACAAAATTCTACATTAATTATAGAAGAGCTTTCCCCTTAAAGTACCGTCGGACACTGAGGTGGTGGAGAGCATGACACACAGCAGAGGAGGGCCCCCCAGAAGCAATCAGATGGCATAGGCTGTAGGTCAGGGTTGGCAAACTAAGCCCTATGGCCAAATCCAGTTAACAACTAGTTTGTATAGCTCTCATGCTAAGAATGATTTTCACATTTTTAAAGGGAGTTTAAAGAAATAACCAAGACTATATGTGGCTCACAAAGCCTAAAATATTTAACACTCTGTTTACAGAAAAGTTTGTCAACCCTTTCCTGTGTGTTAACCTTTGGACTAGAAAGGACCTTCTTTTTAAAAGATTATTTCACTGTTTGAGAGATGGTGGGAGAGAAAAAGAAGCGGGGAGGGCCCAGAGCAGTCTACATAGTTGTACATTATTAGTTGTGACATGGTTTCATTCCACACAGGTGGATGTGGGGCAGCACAGGGCGGGAATTGAACCAGGGGATGGCTTGGCAGTGAAGGTTCTTGCCTCCCATGCCCATACAGGAAGCCCCCAGTTCAGTTCCTGCCCTGCACGGCCTCACATCCACCCGTTTGGAATAAAACTGCCACAGCTAATGGTGTACAACTATGGAGACTGCTCTGGACCCTCCCCATTTCTCCCCTCACCTCTCAAAAACAATAAAATCTTAAAAAAAAAATAAAAAAGCATAAAAGAATCTCACTGTAGTAAATATTAATAAATAAGGTATAAACCAGTTATTTTTCTTATAAGGGACATTATTTCCTGTTTTCTGTGAAACTAGACTTGGGTCCTAACATGTCACCTCCTTTTCCTCTGATGGGTCCTCAGCCTTTGCTGAAACATCTAGTGATGATGGGAGGAGCCCATCTCATCTTGCAGTGGTTGTCCCAGAAAGCTGTCTTGTGTGGAATCAAAATTGGTTTTTCTAGAGTCCCCATTCCTCCCATCCATGATCATAATTCTAATCTTTGGGGCCATGAGAATAAGTCTGGTTCTTCTGTTATCACAAGTCTAAAGCTGGATGCCTTAAAAAACTGTATCTGTCCAGGCCCTCTGCCTAGAGATTCTGATTTAATGGGGCCAAAAGGGCCTGGGAGTCTATTTTGAAATAATCCTCTGATTATTTCTTTTATCTCTACTGAGAATTATTTTTCATGATATTTGAAAACCTAGTGGTTTCTCCCAGCTCAGGATGACTGAAGCTTTGCTGCTGTAGAATGTCTCCCATCCTACCTGTAACTGATCCTACTACTAGAGGTGTGGTGTGGGGAGTGGAAGGACAGTCGATGAGGGTTGTGTGGGGCCCATCTGAACATGTTATGCTTCTCTACAGGGAGCTGGAGCTGCCACTTGTGTCTGGACCTGCTGAAGGAGAAAGCTTCCATCTACCAGAACCAGAACTCCTCTTGATGTGGCCATCCTCCCCCTCCTCCCATACACTAGGGCTGTTTCTCTCCTCTTGTTTTTCATACCCACCTTTCCCTTCCTCCTCTCTTTCACAAGTCCAGAGAGCCTGGGGGTGGTTGTGCCAAACTGCCTTTGGCAGCAGCAAACTGAGGTGGCAGCTCTACCTGCCTCTGGCCCCAGGCCCTCAGGGAGAATGGAGCAGCATGCTTCCTTGAGGCATACCCAGCTTATCACAGCTCTCCATGAAGTGCATTCACTCTGCCTGCCTTGGGCCCCGGCCCTGGTGATCACAGGGTTCAAACAGTGTCCTCAGAGAAAGAGTGGGGAGCATCTCACTTCTCTTTCAGCTTTGCCTCTGCTCTGGTCCCCCAGAGGCAAGCCAGGCTGAGGCCTCTTTACTAGGAGTAGCTGGGAGTGAGTGATTGAGCAAGCTGAGGTGGCATTTGCAAGGACCTTTCCATGCCCTTCCTGCTGCTTAGCTTCATTGCCTCCTTCCCCTAGAGTGGCTCTCTGCAGCCCTCTGTTCCTCCTACCCAGGATCCTTTGCCCAAGCCAGGACTCTCCTGGTCACTCTCTGGGTTTTGCCCTGTCTCACCCCAGGGGGAGTATCAGCTTCACCCTGATTCTTCCTTGTGCTCACCTGGCTCACTCTCACAGATGGTCCCTAGTGACCACAGCATTCCCACCCTTGGAATTTCCTATCTCTGCCTCCCCTCCTTATTCCTTTTGGTTTTGTGGGGAGAGGGGAAGCATCAGGGGGCCAGGCCAGCCACGTGGGGGTCACAGGGAGATGTTGGATAATGTGCCTGTTTTTTAACTCGATGAAAAAGCCTACCTCCGAAATCCCCTTTTTGTTCTTCCTGGACCTGGGCATTCCCCTCCTGCTCTTAACTGAATTGGGAGCCTCTGCCTCCTGGTCCCTAATTCCTGGCTCCTGGGTCATGGGGTCGCCGCATAGACATCCCTCTCTTCCCTTGCACGCTCGCTAGCAGCTGGTAAGGTCTTTACACTGATTCCTAAGTTTTCTGCCTGGTGACACTGACATTAAGTAGTAGGGGGGACACTCCATGCCAGGACACCCTGGAGTAGCTTTCCCCTTGGCCGTGGGCAGGCCCTAATTCACTGTCACTTTAGAGTTGTCTTCCTTTCTTTCTCTCCATGTCTGTCTCTTTCCCCCTCTCCCTTTCTCATTCCTGTATCTAAACATTAGTATAAATAAATGTTTTTACACAGAGCCCTCTGCTGGATGGTTTATCTCCTGACTCCCTTTCCTGGTCATGAAGGCCACTTCATCCTAAAACTTTCTTAGGACAGTGGTTTTTAAATATGTTGAAGTATAGCTTGTTCCCCAAAATTAAAATTTTTGCTGAACCCCAATCTGTAAAGCAGATATAAAATTAGGTGCTTTATTAGTTTTAATTTCTTACGTAAAGTCAACAATTCCTTGTTATAAAGAACAATGAAATTGTTTTTGCTTAATACAAAATTTGGGATAAAATTAACTTTAGCATCCTGTTATTTCTGTATTGGTTGATTTGTAGGAAATTCTACTCATGCAAGTGGTGACAGGTTTATAACAGTTGACCCTGAGATCTGAGATCCTTAAAATGGGTCTGGAAGCTTGGTTATTATGGAAATATAAAAGAATGATACAGGAAAACTAATGACCTCATGATGGGACACAGGAAAGCTTTCATATAAATAATGAGCATGAGGAGAGGGCAGGTAACCTGGCTTGCCTGGTGGACATTTGAGTGTTGTGTGCATGAACTTGGCCTGGAGTGCAGCCTCAGCATGATTGCACAAAAATTAGTTTCCCTGCAGCCAACATTATGACAGCTTCCATAGTGGATTTTATGTATCTCACTTGAGTGTGTTTTGAAGTTATTAATTTTAAAAAGATTTGAAGCAGTTATGAACCTCCTGAAATATCTAGAGTTTTCTGGAACAGTCTGAAAGCCTGTTACCTAACGAAAGACAGTGGCCTGGGCCTTTTTAACAAGGTGACCAGACGTCCGCTTTTGGCGGGACAGTCCTGATTTTTAACAATTTGTCCCACGTCCCGCAGCGTTTTTAAAAAGTCCCGATTTTTGGAAAGAATGCACGACAAGCTAGGGAACGGCGGGAGATAGACCAAATTTTTAATCAAGACCACCCCCCCCTCCCCACCCCCGGTCAATGGTGTCCTGCTTTACCAATGTTAAAATCTGGTCACCTTATTTTAGTAAGCAAGCAAGGTGCTCTGGGTTGGGAATTGTGTTCGGAACAGGACACAGCCTCTGTCCTTGTGCTTTACACAGGAGTAGGCCAGGACTAGAGGGAGTAAAGCAACGAACAATAAATACTTAGTGGCCAGAAAAGAAATGTTAAAAAGATGAGAATGCTGTAGCAGGCATAAGTGAGGAAATCAGGAAAGGGTTTGCAGGGAGTGGTATTTAGGATGGGACACAACAATAGAAGACAGCTGGGGTATAGAATTGGGGTGGGGAGAAAAACCAATGAGAAAAACAAATGGGGACTCACTTGCAGTTCCATTCTCCCAATCAGCTCTAAGTGGATGAAGGAAGTGAGGCTGGAAAGCAAGTTGGGAGCCCTGGTTACAAAACCTACATTTAATTGTAAAGAACAGGCAAAGGGAGAACTAAGGAAGGGAATACAGTGGTACCTCGGTTCACGAACGCTTCTGTTCACGAACAACTCGGTTCACGAACAGAAAAGTTCATCAAAATATGCTCCAGTTCATGAACTCCGCTTCGGTTCACGAACAGGAGCCTCGGCCATTTTAATGCTATTTCCTGGCTGTCACATGGTTGTGACTTCCTGTAGGAAGATAGTGGAGAGAAAGAGACACAGAAAAAAGTACACTGTGAGTACTTTCAGTGACTTTTTTTGATTTTTGTTGTGCTCTTTCCGCATTACTATACTGTACTAATGTGTATTATAATTTGTTTCATATTTTTTGTGCTTCAAAAACCGAAAAAAAAGGTCAGAACGGATTAACCGGATTTACATTGAACCCTATGGGAAACTGTGCCTTGGTTCACGACCAATTCGGTTCGCGACCAGAGTCAGTTCACGAATTAAGTTCGTGAACCGAGGTACCACTGTAGTTTCATTCCACAGGGTGGGCACGGGGCTGCACAGGGCAGGACCTGGGTCGGGGTTCGAACTCGGGGAACTCCCCAGTTCAGCATATGGGTCCGCACGGGCGGGGCCGGGATTCGATCCTCGGTCCCTGGGGCTTCAAAGTGAGCGCTTAACCCACTGAGCCATCCTGGCTTCCCCTCGCTTCCATTTTTCTCAGACCACTTCATGAGGGGTATTAGCTCTCTTTGATAGATGAGGAAGCTGAGGCTGCCTAAGGTCCTGGCCTGGGACACCAAGTCTGCTCTTCGGCCCCCACGCTGCCCCAAGACTTTCGGGCCCCTAGGGAAGAGTTCCCAGCAGCTGGAGACACTGCTGGGGACTCTCACCGGGTCTTGGCTCCGCCTAGTTCCCCAGCGAGCTGGAGGCCCCGCCCCCCGGAGGTCCAACGAACAGCTACTTCCGTGACATCCAATAAGGCTTAACCAAGGGAGGGACGGGACGGTGCTGAGGACCAATCTGATTGGGCGGGGGCGGGGCTGCGGTGGTGGGAGCCTCGCGGCTGCACTACTGTCTTCCCAGCCGGGAGAGAACCCGGCGCGGGGGGCGCGCACGGGGCCCTGTTGTGCGCGCGCCCGCCTCCCGTACAGCCCTTCACCCGGCTCCGTCCTCCGGGTCGTGGCTCCCGTCTCTCCCCTGCTCTCCCGTCGCCGCCCACACAGGAACTAGGGAGTCGGGCCGGGGCAGGGAGGGGAGCCGCGCGGGACGAGCGCCTGAGGTGGGTGCGGAGTGGGAAGCAGGGAGGCCCGGAGGACGGAGCGCGCGTCGAGGTGGGGAGAGAGGCCAGCCAGGTTTCAAAGCTTGGGTACCAGGCGCTCATGCCTGTACCCAGATACCCTTCTCAAGCCACCACCCTCAGCGCTAGGGACACCCCTCCCCTCTCACTGCCCGTGGCCTCCTCACCTCTCTTGCCCTTTGTCGCCAGTGCACCTGCCTTCTTGGCCCTGTGCTCCCATGCACCCTCCAGACAGGACCCCCGCCCAGCCCTACCTCCTCCGGACCAAGCACCAAATTAGACTTGCTCCTTCAGCCCCATCCGTCCCTCTTTGTCGTCTGTATACCTGTCATCATAACTGTTCGTCCTCTCCACCACCCCATCCCCTAACATCTTCATCTAAATCCAGCCCAGGCCATCCTCCCCACCCCCTTCCCAGGGAGTCCTCCCCCAGCCCTGGTGACCTCTACAACTGCCCTACTCAGCCCCTGCCCCGTGTCCTCCCCAGTCTATGCTTTTTTGTTGTCTCTGCGTCTGCCCCCTTATCTCTTCATCCTTCTCCCCAATGATGCCAAACCTTAGCCTAGACTCCCCTCTCCTTCTGACCAGTGAGTTGCCCCACCCTGGCCAGCTCTGTTTTAACATTCCTCCTGATCAGGGCCCAGCCCACTGCTCCCTCAGCGAGCCATTTCCAGTCCTCTTTCAGCCCAGCCCTCACACCTCCCGGCCAGTGTACCCTCTCCCAGTTGATCCAGTCTCCCCTGGTCTCTCCCACCAGCTGATTCCCTGTCCTCACAGATCTCTCTTCCTTACTATGTGCCTCTCCCATGCCCCCTGGCTTCAGCTGTCTGCTTCCCCCCCCACAGGAGAAGCCATGGAACTGAGCAGCAAGAAGAAGCTTCATGCTCTGTCCCTGGCTGAGAAGATCCAGGTGCTGGAACTCCTGGATGGGTCCAAGATGTCCCAGTCGGAGGTGGCCCGGCGCTTCCAGGTCTCCCAGCCCCAGATCTCACGCATCTGCAAGAATAAGGAGAAGCTGCTGGCCGACTGGTGCAGCGGCACAGCCAACCGGGAGCGCAAGCGCAAGCGGGAATCCAAGTACAGCGGCATCGACGAGGCCCTGCTCTGCTGGTACCACATTGCCCAGGCCAAGGCCTGGGACGTGACAGGGCCCATGCTGCTCCACAAAGCCAAGGAGCTGGCCGACATCATGGGCCAGGATTTTGTGCCCAGCATCGGCTGGCTGGTCCGCTGGAAACGCCGAAACAATGTGGGCTTTGGGGTACGCCATGTGCTCGCACCTCCCTTCCCCCGTGAGCCACCTTCCCTGACCCTCCCATCTAAGACCCAGTCAGCTCTTTCCCTTAAGGACTTCTCCCCAGAGGATGTGTTTGGCTGTGCTGAAGTGCCCTTGCTGTATCGGGCAGTGCCCGGCAGAGTGGGTGCATGTGATCAGGTTCAGGTGCTGCTGTGTGCCAACAGCAGGGGCACAGAGAAGCGGCGGGTGTTGGTCAGTGGGCTCCATGCTGCACCAAGGTGCTTCTTTGGAGTCAGCAGTGAGGCTCTGCCTGCCTCCTACCACCCTGACCTGGGCATCCCCTGGTCTGAATGGTTGGCACAGTTTGACGGGGACATGGGGAGGCAGGGCCGTCAGATAGCCTTGCTGCTGGCTGCCCAAGTGGTCGAGGAGTTGGCAGGCCTGCCTACCCTCTGCCACGTGAGGCTCCTGCCTCTGTCCACTGCTAGCAACACACCTTCCCTGCCCAGCTCTGTGGTTCGGGCCTTTAAGGCTCACTACCGGCATCGTCTGTTGGGCAAGCTGGCGGCTGTCCAGAGCGAGAGGGCTGGCACATCACTGGCTGAGGCTGGGGCGGGCATCACAGTGCTGGATGCTCTGCACATAGCAGCGGCAGCCTGGGCCAAGGTGCCTCCCCAGCTCATTGTCAGCAGCTTCGTTCAGGAAGGGCTGGCTCCCTGCAAAATGTCCCTGTCCCCAGACAAAGCCTCTGAGATGCCACCAATCCCCCGTGGGCTGAGCCATGAGGAGTTTACCCGCTTTGTGGACCTGGAGGGTGAGGAGCCCATGTCTGGAGCGTGCAAAGAGGAGATGGACATCGAAGATGAGGGGGCCGACGAGGATGGCTTTGAGCCCCTGCCCACCAAGGCTGATGCCCTCCGGGCCCTGGGTACACTGAGGAGGTGGCTTGAGTGCAATGGTACCTCCCCTGAGCTATTTGGAAAATTCTATGCTTGTGAGGAGGAGGTTGAGCAGCTCTGCTGCCTGTGAAGGTCCCCTGCTGCTCACAGAGCCCCCTCCTCTCCTGTTTCCCATGGAAACGCCCTCTCACAGAAGGCAGGTTGGAGGCTGGTCTCTTTCCCGTGGAAATGGAGCCTTTGTGGAAGGTGTAGAAGTGAGACAAGTTAAAAGACCAAGTCTGAGCAGTTATCCCAGCCCGGAGTAGAAGGATCCACAGCAGGTGTTAGTGGGGTTAAGCTAGACTAGGTAGTTTCTGAACCTCTAGGGATGTCGGGAAGGTGGAATTTGGACTTTACAGACAGGTTGATCCCTTGAACTCTGTGTTAAAAGGTTCTACTTCTGGAAATAAAGTTTTTAATCAGAAAAGAGACCAGGGTGTTATTTTCAGGGGAGCAGGGTGGAAACTTTCAACTCAGAGTTTTAACTTGATGGCTGAGGGTTGCAGCTGCCCGGAGCTATTTGCAGATGATCATAGCAAGCCCCTTCTCCCAGAATTCCAGCAGGAAGGACTCCCTGGAAATGGGACTCCTCGTCAGCTACCAGACAGATCCCAAGTGTTGCCCTAGACATTTAGCTGCTCTGCTAATTTCACTGTCATTGCAGTGGTGGGGGTGGAGTCAGGAAGGAGGAGGACATGCAAGGGCCAGTCTAAGAAAACAGAAAGGAGCCAGAACTTAGAATCGCCTTTGGTTTATTTTGTTGTTGTTCACTTGATTATTTTACAATATCTCTTCAGCAAGGCCTCCTGTGTGATGAAGTTGCAAGGGTGTTGTCCCTTCTAGGCAGGACGTTGCAGGCAATGACAATGGAATGTGATGATGTGTCAAGTGCTGTGGCCCTGTAGAGGCTGGGGGACTCCTGGAAGGTGAGTTTTGAGCTGAAGCTTGAAGGACAGATGGAGGGATGGGAAGGGCAGTCCATCCCAAGGGGCAGCAGGCATGAGGCTGACTGGGAATGAAGGAGCTGCAGTGCAGAGGACAGGAGACAGTCCCACCAGAGCCACGGGGAGGCCTGGGGAGCAACAGGGGCCAGTAGCCCACTAAGCTTGGTGGTGGGGACACCCAAAAGGGTTTTATTGAGGGTGGGGACAGGTCATTTATGACGCTCCAGAAAACTGATATGTGGAGGGTCAGGGAAAGATGGAGGAGTGGGATGGGAAGAGGATGGTTTTACCTGGGAAGGATGCTGGCCTTGGACACAGACTCTGGCTGGTGAGGAGTCTGGCTTCAGGCCCAAGCCGGATGTGGTCAGGCTGACCACAGACTGTCACAAGCCAGGAGGGCACTGTGGTCAAGGACTCAGGCCACCCAGGGCAGCCCCTCATACCTGCATTCCTAGCCCAGGTGCCTCTGCTGAGACACCTTCTCCACCCTGATGCCATGTACCTTTCACTCCCAGCCCTTCTGTCCTCCTCCCTTGTCCACTCCACAAAGGGCAGGAGCTTTTTATTCAGGGGGCTCCTGGCAGGGAGACAATCCCCGGGTTGTCTGGCATGTCATCTGACCCTCACCCGGAGCTGTTCTGCTGGGGAAAATGGAACAGAGGGGAGGTGGTCACTCTTTCTGCCTCATGCTTGCACTATTACAGGAAGCTGGGGGCTCAGATGCATCCAGGCTAGTGGGACATGCCAGCCGTGTGACCTGGGATAAGGTGCATGCTGTCTGTGAGTCGAGGCCACCACCTCGGCCAACAAGGATGAGAATGCTGTGAATGTTCTTAGAGGGAGCCCCCAGTCCATGGCAAGGATTCCAGGCATGCAGGTCACCATGAGGTGGGCCCAGGTCGAGCTCAGACCAGATCAGGACATTAAGGGTGCAAACTCTGCTTAGCTGTATTGCCAATTAAATGAACCCTCTTAGCCAGTTTTTAATTCCTACTTTGCAATTGAGGTAAGAAAACAAGTGTCGGCAGACACCTGACTTCCATCACCACTCCAGTGGGGATGACCCTAGGCAGGCAAAGCTCTCAGAGTGTATGGAGGGGGTGGGGGAGCAGGACCAAGGAAGCAGGCAGGTGGGCGGAGTCAGGGAGGGAGGCTGGAGTACAATGGCCCTTTATTCAACAGGCATTTACCAGGCTGCTTCCAGCACCAGGCACCAAGCTGGGAAATGATCAGAAGTGCGACCACTGCCCTCTGGGAACTCCCACTGTAATGGGGAAGCTGAGAAGTCATCCAACCAACCACCAAGACAAAGCACAGGCGAGGGCTATGATCAAGGCAGGCAGGGGAGCTTATGACCCCAAAGTCAGCTTGGGCCAGCGGGGAGGTGAGCGGAGGAAGGTCCCCGGGGGGACAGTGCTCAGCCTGGGTCAGGGAGTAGGTCCAGCCAGAAGAATGATGGAGTCACCCCACAGCACTGCCCACTGGCCAGGCTGGTGTAGGCCTTCAAGGCCAGGGGTGATGAGAGGTTACAGCTTGTTGTCCACAAGCAGGGCTGGGCTGCCGAAGCTGCCGAGGGAGAGGAAAGCTAGTGGGCAGGGAGGTGCCCCAGGTACCCCACCAGGAGGGGCTTTTTCTTGAAGGTGATGGGAACCACTGAAGGATTCTGGACTCGCAGGAGAATTAAAAGCCACTCTTGAGTCAGGCGGGAAGAAGTTTAAAGGGGTAAAGTCACAGGATGGGGGCCAGAATTTCACCAGCACCACTGGCTAGTTGACTTACAAAGGAATCAAGGCAAGTGCTGCTGGGAGGCTGAGGCCCAGAACCGATGGTGGGTGGGGCGGCTGCTCCTCACTGCCCCTGCCCAGCCCCATCTGCGTCTGCAAGGCTGGGAGGTGCCTTGACAAGGAAGGGTTGAGCAGCTTGCTTTGAATCTCAACCTGGTGCTTTCAATTTGGCTTCCAATCTGGGCAGGAAGGCGGCCGTCTCACTGGGGAGCTGCAGGCCATGCCTGGCCAGCTTATCCCCACAAGTGGAGGACGTACTCGTAGCTGAGGAAGGTGACAGCGTTGACAGGAAAGGCGCGGGCACTGTTGATGGTCAGCCCCCGGAAGAAGACCCCCAGTCCTTCCTGCCGGGCGCTGCTTACCATGCAGTCCAGCATCCCCTGGTACTCCCTCTGCTTCACCCCGGCCATCTGCATCCTGGACTTGATCACATCCAAGGGGGTGGCTGTCACCCAGGAAGTAATGCCTGCAAATCCCCCTGCCACCAGCACTGTAGCTGAGCCTGGGGTAGGGGGAGCCCAGGGCAGGGTCAGAAGGAGGAACAAAGCATCCTTCCCCATCCCTTGTCTCCCCTCCCCCAACCCATCATCCCTGATGGACCAATTCCACCACCCCACTCCTCTGTGTCCCCCACCCCCTCGTGCCACTTCACTTACTGGGTTTCTGGCCATCCGGTGTGGACTGGCGACAAAGCCATTCATAGGTGAGGAAGTAGATTCCCAATGTGGGTGTGTCCCTCAGCGTCAGGACCCAGGCTCCCCGGAATAGCCCCCGGGGCCCCTCCTCCTGGAAGATGGAGGTCACACAGTGCACAGGCCCCCTGTACCGGGGTTGGGGGCTCCCCGGCTGCGCCCTTGGCTCTGTCTGGTTTTGTAGCCGAACTTTGATGAGGTCAAAAGGTGCTAAGCAGTAGGCCTGTAGGGAAGAAAGTGTGAAGGCCCTGGGCGGGCTTCGGGCGGGAACAGTCCACTTAACAAGAGGAAGGCAGTGGGCCAAGAGGGAGGCATCTTCCTCTAGGATCTCCCTGCTCCTGCAGCCAGCTCTCAGCCTCTCAACCCCAAAGCTGGGATGAGCCAGGGCCACCTTCTTAGCACCAGGCCCCTGTCAGCCAGCCAACTGCACTGTCCCCCTCCTGAGGCAACACTGCCCAACTTGCCTGGTATGCCCATGGAGCCCTGGGACAAGCCTGAGTTGTGTTTCCAGGAGTGGGAGTGGGTTTCTAGCCTCTCCCAGTCCAGGAACGTGCATGTGTCTGAAGAGACTGGGTCTGAAGAAATGGTTCAGTCTCTGCCTATGGAACAGCAAAGGACCCCTCGCCAGCATTAAGGTCACCTTAGTTAGTCTCCCTCCTCACCTCCTGCAGGACACCTCTCAGAGGCCCCTTAGGGGGCAAGCACTGGGCCAGCCCTTCCTGCCTCTCACAACCCCCCAACCTATAGCCTCCCAACAAAAAGTGGTGACACAGTGGGATCTTTGGGCCTTAGAACCCTTATCACCTGAGTGGCAGACAGGACACAGATTTGCAATAGTATTGGGACTGGGGGTGGGTGTGGGAAGACAAGGAGTGTGGGGGAGGGGCTCGGGTATGGGTCAGGGAGTCAACTAAGTCAAGGTTATAGCTGAGGTTAGCATAGCATTGGGGGCCTTATGTGTGTTTTGTGGAGTGGCTGATGGCAGAGGAGACTGGGGTTTGGCTCTGGCAGTAATTTTCAGAAGGTGGCAGGCCAGCTTTGCTGGCCTCCTCCTCTGTAGGAAGGGCAGTGGACTGGGGACCTTCCCTGTGAAATGAGACCTTGGTGTCACCCTCTGGAGCCTACTGTCAGTGCCGAGCTGAGGGCTTCCCCAGGGGATGTGCTCTTCAGTCCCAGGCTCCTGGACATTGAGGAAATGGCTGGGCCAAAGGTTGGGTAGCAGGTAGGGACAAGGTCGGGCCCCTCCCCTACCCATCCTGTGCCCATGGGGGAAGTGGGGACAGCAGACACTGCTGCACTGTTGGACAGGGTCAGCCTTAGCCAGCCAAGAGCAACTTCTGTGCACAGCAGAGGCTGTCAATCATCCCTTCCCTGTGCTGACCAGATACTTCCCACACTAACACACAATTTCTGCTCCAAGACCCTGTTAAACTGACATCATGTCAGCAAACCCGGCTCACTACATTTTTACTTGATATGGTCACCATGACTACCAGGGACTTTCCTGACTGCCTATCTTTTTTTTTTTTAAGATTTATTTTTATTGTTTTGACAGAGAGAGAGAGAGAGAGAGAGAGTTACAGAGACAGAGAGAAGGGGGAGGGCCCCGAACAGTCTCCATAGTTGCACAGCATCGGTTTTTCCACATAGTTTCACTCCCCAGTTCAGCATATGGGTCCGCACAGGCCAGGGCCGGGATTTGATCCTCAGTCCCTGGGGCTGCAAAGTGAGCGCTTAACCCGCTGAGCCATCCCGGCTTCCCAGTGACTGCCTATCTTTACACTGACTATCCTGTCTCATAACCAGTTACTTCCCTTACTCTTCCCACTGCCACACTAACACACAATTTTTGCTCCAAGACCCTGTTGAACTGAAGTCATGGGCTTGACAGCAAACCGGGGCTCCAGTTGGTCCCTGGACCCAGTCCCCATCATGACCTGACAGTTGCTGGTTCTGTCATCTGTTCTGCTTCTCAAAGAGCTGAGGGGAGGCTGACTTAGGGGCTGGGCCTGGTTGAGCCTAAGTTGGCCACTTGGCCTGGGGTCTCAGCTCTCTTTCTTGTTTCTGGGGGCGAGGGGGGTGCCAGGCCCCAGGGCCTTGGGAATATGTGGGCATGCACCCTACACAAGAAAGGGCAGAGGAAGGCCAGGACCCATTGGGGCCTCATGAATCATTAATTCACTTGACTGAACCAGCTGACTCTGTCCTCTGTCCTTGTTCTGCCCTGTGAAGTCTGCCAGGAGCATTGGGGCAGGTGCCAAATAGAGGGTGACCTAAGACCCCTAGCTGGGGTATAGGGTGGAGCTAGGCACATATTCCTCTGTCTCCATGCTCAGCCCCCCATTCAACTAGGGTTCCCCATGGTGCCTGGAGGCCCCTCTTCCCTCCACATCCCCTCCCATAAAGCCCAGGTACTTAAAGTGCTGAGAATAAAGACCAAAACCAAATGATCAGAGTTACTTAATGATTAATACCCTGAGCCTCTCTCAGTAAGATCTGTGGGCTGGGGCCAGCAAAGGGGCTGGTCAGGGAGGGGGCTGGGGCTTGCCAGGACCATATCAGGCCTAGGCTCAGAGCTCTGTGGGGACTGTCAGTTCTGCAGGGCAAAAGGTCACCTTGGGGAGAGGTCTTCTCACAGCCCTGAGGCTAGCAGACCCCTCTGGAGGTAGGCAGGCCCTGTTAGCCTCAGAGTGGGGTGTCAGCCACTTCTCCATGGTGTCCTCTTGGCGCCAGCGCCTGTTCCCTACCCCCACCCGGAGCTCTCTGCCTTTTGCCCCTCTGTTCTCCATGACCCCCTCCCCCAGGGCTCAGCCAGGCTGGGTCAGCGGGAGCAGCAGGAGCTGCCCATTTCCCCATTGCTCCCCACATGGGTCACCAGACAGGTCTGGGAGGGGAAGGAACGAACTGACCATCACTACGTCCGTGTGTGTGCCCATAAATGTATGTGTTCGAGTGCCCGACGCCGCCCTGACCTGCAGGAACCCCCCGGTGCAGCCGGCTATGAAGACCTGGGTATAGCTGGGTGGCTGGGCCCGCCGCTGCTGGTGGGAGGTGGCCGTGAGCACCAGCAGGGTGTTGCTGTAGACCCCAAACAGGACAGAGTTGACCACGGCTATGCTCGCGATAGGGAAACTCATCCCTTTGAAAAAGCCCAGGACCTGCAGGAAGACGGGGGTGCTAGACTGGATGGGGGCCTTTGCCCTTTCCAGCCCTGGCCAGGCCTCCTTGGGTTAGAAATCACTCTCAGTCCAGCCACAGGGAGAGGGAGGCGGCCGAAGCAGGAAGGCCTCAGCATCACCCTTGGGGCACTAAACTACAAGCCAGCCCCCAGTGGCCCCAGACCTGGGTCTTCTCTCTTCCAAGGGCAGAACCCTGCCTGGGGAGAAGGAAGCAGGTACTGACTGCCCAGATGCCTCCCGCCCCAAAGCCCCAAAGAAGCAGGCCACCCACCGACTCATGGCGGTAAGTCTTGACCACACAATCCATGATGCCCCGGTACGTGGTCTGGGTCTGCAGCCGCACCTGGATGGGGAGGGCAGAGAGGTTGGGCCCGGCTCCAGCTCCACTCATTCCTCTGCCCCTCGAGCAGTATACCAGCAAGAGAAAGCCTCTGTCAGCCAGGCGTTCTCCTGGGTGTCCTAACATTTGGTTCAGGTGTCGCCTCTCATTCCTTGGGCGCTTCCCCTAGACTCACCTTTACAGTGTCAAAGGGGTGTCCCAGGACCAAGCCCAGAGCTCCTGTGATGACAAGAAGGTGCTATGAGAGATCCTTCATGCCAGGCTGAGGAAGCAAGTCTGTGCCCAGAGGAAAGAGGGATTCAGGCAGGAGGAGAGTAGGCTGGTCTTCCTGCCAGACTCCAAAGAAATTCCAGTCCACACCCTGTCCACACCAGGCACTGGGCTAGGAAGGGGGGGGGGGCAAGGTGACAACAGGAGGGAGCCCCAGCCTTGCCTGGAAGACACATGTGCTGAAGGAAAGAGCCAACCACAGACACATGGCGTCCTCACTGGGAGCCCACGCCTGAGGGTCTTGCTGGCTTATTTGACCCTGGGAGTCTGGACCGAGTCTGGACCGCTCGTGTCTCCTGCCAGCTTCATTCCTTCCTTCCTTCAACTTGTAACCGCTGTCCAGTGTGGGGGGTGGGGGCCTTGATCCAGACCAGGCCCTGCCCGCCGTCATTCTGCACCCCATTGGTGGCAGTGTACAACTGGAGGTTCTTAGCGGGGAGTCAGGTGCAGACCATCCCTCTCTCCTAAGAGAGATGTTACCCAGAAGCTGGGCTGGGTCCATAACACAGAAGACCTCAGGGCCCTGGATTCCTTTATGAACCCCACAAAGCAGGCTTGGAGAGTGGGTTTCAGGGTGTAGGTGCTGCCGGTGCATCAAGGAGAACTCTAACCTTGGCTCCCAGTCTGGACAGGTGTCAGGCAGTGTGGCCTTGGGACACAGCAGCACCTGCACCTTCCTCTCTGTTCCCCTCAGGCAACTCCCTCTGGGATTTGGGACAGCTGGCTCTGGGCACTCCAGGGAAACCAGGACTTTGGCCTCAGCTACTCCTATGTCACCCAGCTTCCCCAGGAAGTGATCCACCATTGAGAGCGATGTGAAAGAAGGGAGAAAAATGTCTCACCGGAGATCCAGCCGGCCATGAACTCCTCCACGGGCATTGTCCAGCCAGGTGGGAACCCGTGGCTCCAGCAGAAGAGACGCTGGTGAAAGTGTAGTTTTACCCTCTCCCTCCCCGTACCTGGACTGATAACCTCCTACTAATGTTTAACCCTGGGTGTAGGGCAAGCAGTGGCCCAGTGCCCAGACCTCACCAGGAGAGGGAAGCTAGCCAGCGTGGGTGGCCCAGATGGATTAGAGGGGGTGTATAGTTCTCATGCAGCAGAGATGGTGGCCCAAGGTGGCCTCCCCCTCTGCTGGCCAATGGTGGCATTGCAGTGTGTCCCAGGCCCCTCCAGGCGGCTCAGTCTGCATAGGTTTAATAAGCCTCCTTGGGGCATGGCCCTGCTTGCCCAGGCTGGCCCACAGTCCCATTTGTCCCCACAGCACACCACACACCAGCCTGCTCGCCCTTCTCGGGACAAGCAGCAAGGCTGGTGAGACGGAGCATGGCCACCAGGGGGCAGGCCCAGCCCGTGGTGGCGGCAGCCCTGGTGAACCACTGAAGCCCACAAGGTGGGAAGGACCCCCACCCTAGAGGAGTGATTCAGCAATGCCTGAAGGCAGCCTCCCAGGGTTGTTTAGGACAACCCCATGTGAGCCCTAAACAGCCACCCTTGGCCTCCTCTTCTCTCAGCCTCTTTCCCAGGGGAAAGATGAGGATTTTGCCTTTTTTTTTTTTTTTTTTTTAGTGTTTTTGACAGAGAGAGAGATACAAAGACAGAGAACTGAACTGGGGGCACTCCTCAGTTCAGCACATGGGTCTGCACGGGCTGGGGCCGGGATTCGATCCTGGGTCCTCGGCGCTGCAAAGTGAGCACTTAACCCACTGAGCCATCCTGGCTTCCCCGAGATGAGGATTTTGAGTGTATAGAGGGTGGTGTGTGTCTTTGCTTGGGGGTGACCAGGCTATGACTGCCCATTGCTATTTGGATAATGACAACCCAAACTGACAAGGCAGGGACCTCCATTCCTCTCCCTGGAAGATAAGGAGGAGGGGTGACAAAGAGGAGTGGGCTCTTTTTTTGAGGACGTAGAGACCCAGTGCTCAGGAGCCACTGCCCATAGAAGGCCCCAAACATGAGTGCCAACCCTGAGGGTCATCCGGGCCCCTCCCTTTCTCACACACCTCACCACCATTCCATGAGGAAATTGCATTACTGTTACCTTCAGAACAGATCCTGAAGCCAACCCCTCCTCACCTCCTTCACTGCTACAGCCCTGACCCAAAGCCACCGTCACCTCCACTTGGATTCCTGCCCCTGACCGGCCCCCCAAGCCTCCATATTTTTCCCACTTCCTGTCTGGCCTCCACACAGCAGCCAGAGTGAGGCAGTTAACATCTAGGTCAGACCACTCTCTTCTGCTGTACATCCTGTAAAGGCCTCATCCTGCTCAGAATTCAAACCATGGTCCTTTGCAGGCTCTAGGAGCCCTCACAGTGCTGCCCCATACTCCTCTGACCACCCTCTTGCTCGCTCTGCT
Organism: Craseonycteris thonglongyai; assembly: GCA_004027555.1. Classification (NCBI taxonomy): domain Eukaryota; kingdom Metazoa; phylum Chordata; class Mammalia; order Chiroptera; family Craseonycteridae; genus Craseonycteris; species Craseonycteris thonglongyai. The sequence continues at coordinate 22,240 of PVKE010015680.1, forward strand.
CCAACAACCTGGTCTTCTCTTCTTCAAGTGGGCTCCTGCCTCTAAGGCATTTGCACTGGCTATGCCCTCTTCCTATTGGGCTCAAAGGCCATGCATGCAGTGAGCCCACCCTGATTGGCTCATTTAATACTGCCATCTGCCCCATCCCACCCAGCATTCCTAGTGCCCCTTCCTGGCTCTACCTTTTCTTTCCTCCATCACACTCACCACCTTCTGACCACACTATGTAATTAACTTGTCTGTCTGAGCAGGGATCTCTGGCTGTTTTGTTCACTAATGTTATTTCAAAGGCTTAGGACAGTGTGTGGCACAGAGTAGACACTCAGTAAATAAATATTCATTGAAAGAATGAATGAGTGGACAAGTTGGGGAACCGTATCAGTAGACAGCCCTGCAGTCAGCTCTGGGTCTCCAGTTCTCTCTCCTCATCTCCAAAGGGCCCCAAGCAATGTAAAGGCCCAACAATAACTCCCACCTGCCCTTCCAGATCTCTTTATAGACCTTAGTTTCCCATCAGATGCCCAAGAAACAGTGAGTTCTACTCACTCTTCTCTTCCTCTGCCAAAGAGAAACCATCCACCCTACTATGTTCTAGGAGACAGGGTTTCATGGCTGACCTCTCCCAGAACTGCTCTGGGCTCATTGTGTTGCCCCCAGGATCTGGCCTCTCACAGAGGGCTGGGCTGCAATCCTATTTCTGTTCATTCTATTCTGAGTGATGCTAGGCAGGTCCCCCTGTGGGCCTTGGCATCCTTTATTGCTTGCAAAAGTAGGTGACCAGCCCATCTGATTGCTGAGTTGAAGGCCTCTTGGCTGTAAATGCCTGTGGGCTAGCCCCCCTCACTCTCTTTTCTAATCTCATCTCACCACCCCAGGTCAAGGGAGACCCATTACCACTCTCCCCAGAGTCTTGCAGAAGGACAGCCCCTCCCCTGGCTATGTCTTTTCTGGTCCTTCCACAAATTTCACCAAGTTAACCTTCTGCCTGTCAGGGCAGAGCTCTGAGCTCAGTCACTTGCTAGCTCACAACCTCCAAATCAAACATCCTTACTTCCTGCCAAACCCACCACACACTCCTCACCATGGACATTCACCCCTAGGCGGGGTGCCACCCCACCTTCCTAACCTCACCTGCTGTGTTCTGATTGCCCTGGTGGCCTAACCATGTGCCTGCAGCTCCTGCTATATGCTACCCAGCATGCCTTCAGGAATCTCTTCCAGGGCCCCTCCTCACCAGATCTGGGTTCCAGGCTCTTCACCACCACCACATATACTGCCAGATGTCAACTTTGTTACTAAACTTTTCTGATCCTGTTTTCTTGTCATGAAATGGAGACAGAATGCTCACCTTAATATGCTATAAGAATTTAAGCACATAGAAAAGGGTCTGACACATTGTACATGCTCCATAAATGGCAGTTACTATTATCTTATTTCCACTCCTGTGGGCCATGAGGATGACCTGAGGAAACACAGGAAAGGGCCTAGCACACAATAGGTGCTTAGGAATTGAGGACTCTTCTCTTTTTGCTTGTGGCATTTTATAGCTCTTAAGGCAATTTTGTCATATTATGTAGTTTTCAACATGTATTACCTCCTGGCCGTCTCTCTCTCTCCCTCCACTCCCCAATTAAACTGTCTCACCCACATCTCCATCCCCTGCCCTAACCCAGACGCCCCATTCAGGAAGCACTCAGCAACACTGAACTGTGTTATCATTGCACTCCAGCAGGTTTAGGGAGGCCACTGAGCCATTGTTTCCTGGTCTGAGGGTCCCAGAGCTGAGAACCAGGAGGAACATGCCTGCTCCCACTGCACTCTTCTCTGGCTCACATACATCTGAGCTTCCTTGAGTTCTCAGGTCATGCTGGTAAGGAAGACACGTTGTAATGGGCTCAATTGTGGGGCAGTCTGGGTCAAGAAGAGCAGACTAAGAGCTGTTTCAAATACTGAGGAAACTTGGACCAGGTCAGGAGCTGGAGCTGCCTTTCAGTGCTGGGGCATCAGGGCAGGTGAGCCCACTTCCCTGTTCCTGCTGATCACCAAGTTCATTGTTGTCACTTGGAACTGCTTCTGGTTACTCTAGCTCAGGAGATCCCTGAGATCCACACCTCTGGCACACACATGCTGTCATTGCCAGGACATGTTGGTGATGTGACCCTGGGGATAGATGGTTTCACACCTGCCTCTTCTGGACCCAATGCCTCTTCCCAGCCTGAGAATGGCTCAAGGTCTCCAAGGCTGTGTGTCTAAGATAGCAAAGGCTCATGTGACTGCCCCCTGGGAAAACGAGTGTGTGTGGCCTAGGTTTCTGGCATATATCAATAATTAAGTGTCCTTGGAGTCATCCAGACCAACCTAATTTTACAGATGAGGAAACAGGCCAGAAGGGAAGGGGCTTGTCCAGGATGAGTCAGGAGTGGGACCCAGTCTCCTGACCATAAAGAATGGCCCACCACCTGTCACAGCACGGGAGCGCTGCGGTACAGGCCGCTGTCTGCTGCACCTTTACCCAGCGCCCAGCACTGTGTGGATCCCGGACCGTCCCAGAAAGCATCTCTATTTTGCAGGTAAGAGGACCGGCTCAACGTCTCATACGAGTGCCAGAGCTCGTGCCCCGATCCCCAATTGCCTTGAACCTTCCACACACTGTTACAGACCATTGTTGTGGGGACCACTCGCCCTTGGTCACTCAGGCTGGCCGCGAGGCTGTTTCGCAGGGCGGCCATCCCAAGTTTTGCAGGCGATGGAGGTGTGGAACGGGGTCCTGGGCATGCGCGGGTCCATGGGGGGCGTGACCGCGCGGACGCCCGTTAGAGCGCGTGCGTGGTGGCCCCGGGTTCCGATTGGTTCCCGCGGGCCGGGTAGGCGGGGTCCTTCTGGTGCGCTCTCTCCGCCCCTGCTTCCGCGTCGGAGCCTCGGGAGCTGTAACCCGCGCGGGAGCAGGAGTCCCAACCGACGGCAGAACTCAAACCGTGACTGGTGGTCGGAGTCAGGGTATCCCCCCTGGGCTGAGGCGACCACGGCCGCTAAGTCTCTACGAGGTGAGAGCTCGAAGACGCCGTGCGCGGGCCCCCTCCTTAACGGGGTTGCGCGGTGCCTTGCTAGGGCATCTCGCCGAGCTAAGCTTCGAACCCTCTCCTGACCTCTCCCACCAGCCCTGAACTCGAGTTGGCTGAGGTCCTCCCCACCCCACCCTGCTAGTCTGAACACCAGGGCCTCCAGCCGCCGGTTTTCACTTTCCCAGATCTGCCCTGGACCCCTCCCTCAGTAAGATCTTGAGGGGCTCCCCAACCTCCTATCCTTGGATCCCCCAGTAACTGCTGTTTCTCTTTCCCTCTGCAGATGGACGGGCCAGAAGGTAATGCCAGGACAGAAGGTAGCGGGCAGCCCGCTGAGCGGTCCCATCGAAGCAGCGTGTCCTCCGTGGGAGCCCGAGGTGGGTCCCTGACCTCATCTCCCCACCTTCCCTTCCCTGGGCCTCAGCCTCGGGGAAATGGTCCTGGCTTCTTATCTTTTCACTGAAGTCAGGGGACCAGGGCTCTGTCATTCTGTTCCTGGTCAAGTTGGATACTTTTTTGAATCTCTCTTTCCTCACTTGTAAAATTAGTGTGTCACACATAGCTGTGAAATTCAAAAGAAATCTCATGAATGAAAAGTGACACATTCACTTCCTTTGTTGGATTTCTTTCTCACAGGTTTTTGAAAACAAGGATCATTATCTTCACTTTAGAGGGTGAAAATTGGGCCCTGGAGAGGTCACAGGATACTGGAGCCTTCAAGTGCCTCAATTTTTTCCTGCTTGAAAAGTGGGTGTGAATCTCAGTTACCTGGAGATTAGTTTATGATCTCTCAAAAAAGTAGTTGTTCGGGAACAGACTGGTGATCCAGAAAGTAGCTTCACTTGTATTAATGACAAACTATACCCTTGCCTTTCATAGAACTTCATCTCATTTGATTCACAGCCACTCTGAGGGAAGGGTATTAGCCCTGCTTTACAGGAGAGGCAGCTGACACACTGGCTTGCGGAAGTCATCCAGCTAGCCAGGGGCCAGGCAAGGATTGGAATCCAAGTATACTGGCCTCCTAGCTCAGTGCTCCTTCACAGTACCTGCAGTTTCGTGGATGTACATTTGAATCTGACTGCTCTCCCAAGGGTCTCCTTTGGCTCTGGGCTCCAAATAGGAATTTCAGAGGCTGTCACAAGAGAACTTCCCCTGGCCTGTTTAAGACTGCTCTGTGGGGAAGCCGGGATGGCTCAGCGGGTTAAGTGCTCACTTTGAAGCCCTGGGGACTGAAGATCGAATCCCAGCCCTGGCCTGTGTGGACCCATATGCTGAACTGGGGTGTGCTTCCCGAATGCGGTGAGGCCTCCAGTTCAGTAAAAAAAAAACCAACCATTTCACTTTAAGAACTTTTGGGGAAGCCGGGATGGCTCAGTGGGTTAAGTGCTCACTTTGCAGCGCTGGGAACAGAGGATCGAATCCCGGCCCCAGCCCGTGCGGACCCATATGTTGAACTGGGGAGTTCCCTCAGTTCAATTCTCTCTCTGTCTCTGTATCTCTCTCTCTCTCTTTCTCTCTCTCTCTCTCCCTCCTCTCTGTGTCAAAAAACAAAAACAAAACAAAAAAAAACGACTGCTCTGGAAGGCCATGGTATTGAGACCTGAGGCTTGAAAAGTTGGAAGGAACTTGATTTACCCTGGGGTGGCCTTGAATCTTCAATTCCTATGTCAGCCTAGGCCAGAGAGATAGCAGCATACTTTGAAGATAACAGTGGGTCACCATCTATCCCCCCTCCCCGCCTGATATACTGATTGCTGTAACCTTACAATGGCCTCAGCCTCTCTGCCTCAGTCCCTACCTGTGGAATGTTCTCCTTCAGGGAAGAAGCAGGGAGTGTGTGCAGTGGCCATCTCTAATTTGAACCTTTGGGATTTAGGGTGTGGCTAGGCTGGTCCCTGGGGCTGAGTTGCTGGGTTGTTTGAAGGTTTGAGTAAGTCCTAACTCCTAACAGATGGCTCTTCACAGGATCCCTTGGGGATGCAGGGGTCCTGCCTCTGGAATGTAGCCTTGGCCACCCCAGCGGGTATAGAGTGGAGGCTCCAGCCCTGATAAGGGTAGAGGGTACTTGATGGGCACACCTGTGCCTGGGCAGTGGACCCAGCTGACCCTGCCTGGTCTCCATTGCAGCAGCGGATGTGCTGGTGTATCTAGCAGATGACACGGTGGTGCCCCTGGCTGTGGAGAACCTATCATCCCTGAGTGCCCACGAGCTTCACCGTGCCATCCGTGAGGTCCTGCAGCTCCCAGACAGCACCGTGGATGCCTTCGCACTCTGGCTTGTCTCCCCTCTGCTGGGTAAGGCTTGGCTGCGAGAAGCCCAGGTGGGAGGGTGCTGACCAGTGGGGAGAGAAGGGCAACTCCCAGGGCATGTGGCCACTATGCATCAGGGGAAGGTGGGACTTGCGTGTGACTTGGAGCTGTGCACCCTTATGAGGAACCTTTCTGTTGGTAGCAGAGAAGAGGCTGAGCCTGCCTGCCAATCTCAGCAGTAGGGGACCTGGGGCCACAGGAGGAGCAGGACTGGGAACAGAGGGAAAGGATCTGAGTACATTGAGCCCATGGTCTGTGCCACAGCCTGAGCTGGCATTTTGTGAGCAGAATTCCACCTTATCCTCATGGCCCAGCCCTGCCTTACAGGTGAGGGAGTTGAGGTTTGGAGTGGTGGAACCAGTGAGTGCTAGGACTGAGATCAGAACTGAAGCCTGGGTGGCCTCCAGCTGGCCTTTTAGGAGGAAGATGGGACCCAGCCCAGGAAGCAGCCACCCCTGAAGGGGAGGGCAAGATGAATGAGAACCCAACTTTTCTGCAAGGGAGCCCTCCAGCCCTGCCTGGCTTCTGACCTGTGACCACCCAGGTCCTACCTTTTTGGGCTGGGATCCCAAGGCAGGCATAGAGCAGGAGTGGGGCTGGTGGTTCTCCAGCCACTCAGGACTGGGACAGGGAGAGCTGGGAAAATCCTGGGACCTCTGAATAGGACCTCCAGCCTGCTGGCTTGGACAGGAAGAGGGTTGGGAGAGGATGCCCCAGCCAGTACCAGGGCCAGACATGTTTTATGAGCTTAAAATGTTCTCCTTCCTTGTAGAGAAACAGGGGCAAGAAGGGGATCTAGTCCCTGGGGTCCCTAGTGGTTGGGGTTTGTGCCTCTACCCTGGAGGGAGGATAGTAGCTGGCTTGGTGGGAGAGGGAGTGCCTGTCACTCCCAACCCCCCACCCTCACAGTCAGTTGGAGCTTCCTGCCCAGCTGCTGCTCTTGCCCACCCTCTTCCTGCTGACTGATTTCCTCCAGCTGCCCCCCACCCAGCTCAGCTGCACCTCCTTCACAGTTCAGGCTGTTGGTCAGGATTGTGGGCCCCTGGCTTATGTCTTTGAAAAGCTGGGGGTGGTGGTTCCATGTGGCCGGCCCCTGCCAGGCTCCCTGTCCCTGCTCTGGACAGCTTGTTCCCTCCTCCCACTTCTTCCCCCGCACTCCCTCATCACATGCCTGCTCCCCACTCAGGAACGTGAATGGACTGCCTGTGTGGCCCTGCCAGCCTGCCTGGTCAGCGTGGGGCACTGATCCGTTCAGGAGGAGGGTGACTAGAGGCCTCAGCACAAAGTCAGTGCCCACTTTGTTTCCCAGGCTGGGTTCAGGAAGACTGAAAGGCCACTTCAGCTTTGACCCGGGTCTCTTAGCACTGTTGGTCCCACCCCCACAAGTGGGTAAAGCACTGACATGCCCCAGGGCTGTGAGGCAGGGAGGCGGTGCCGTCTGTCTGCTGGTCCACTGGTCCACCCTTCTAGCTGGATGTTTAGAAAGGTTTGGCCTTCTCACTGCCCTTGTCAATCCGCATGCAACCGGGCTCCAGAGACTGTCAGTCTCCTGTAGGTGACAGCCTCCAGGCAGGAAGGCCCCATCTAAGTGTGTGGAACCACAGGGTCAGTGTAGTCCCATTCTGATAATGGGAGACCCCTGCTAGTGCTGGGCAGTGAGCTAGTTGCTGGGGATACAGTAGGGAGCAGAATCAAGGTGTTCTTGCCTACAGGGACCTCAGTCTAAAGTGTGGGGCAGGAGGCTTGGTAGGCGGAGCTGGTTTAACCACCAGCTCTGGTGGTCTCGGACAGGCATTGTCCCTCTTTGGCTTCAGTGAATGTCCAGATCAAGAGTATCTGTTAAGACACTGAGGTGGCAGGGTTGATGAAGGAGCTCTTCCTGGAGGAGAGATGATACTGTTGCACATGACATGTTCTCCTGGGGTGGGGGTGGGTCAGCGGTGGTTAGAGGTGAGTGTGGCCAAGGATCTAGGTTGGAAATGTGGAGCCAGGAAATCTGGATCAGAGAAATGATGGGAGAAGAAAGGGGTGGGAAGAAGCTAAATGCCGGGGTGGGTAGAAGAGGCCTTAGGCAGGGAGGGAGGCCAACTTGGAGGCTGTGGCTGCAGTTTTGGATTAAGATCAGGGTGCAAATGGAAGATCAGGGCAGAAAACAGAGATGGAGGACCATTGGCATCAGGCTGGCAAGACAAGACACCTGGCCCTCTGGTGGGAGGGGTGAAGGAGAGAGATAAGGGTCAGAAGAGGGTTCAGAAGGCATAGCTAAATAGTTGATGCCCTTCCTGTACCTCGGCAGCCATCCTTGTTCATTACCAGACTGTCTTGGAAATGGCCTCAGACTTCTCAAAGGCCATGGACTCCAGTACACAAGCTAAGACTGTTTTGTCATTCTTGGTCGGGGATGTTGGGCCTGAGGCCAACCAAGAGTCTGGAACCCATAGTGAGGGTGCCTGGGGGTTGGCAAGCGGGGAGCTCAGGCTCTGTCAGGGGCAGGGAGGGCAGCCCCTCAGTTACCATCTTTGGGCTCTGCTTCCTTAATGGCAGTGCTGGGTCCATCTATAGCACCACCCCCAGCACCTTCCTTCTGCCACAGCCTCTTGTTCCAGCTCACCCCGTGTAGGGAACAGAGACTGACCCCCCTCTCATTTGCTATGTGACTTTGGACAAACAACTTAACCTCTCTAAGCTCTGTTTTCTTTATGAGTGAAATGAAGATGGGCACATGTGTACCTGTTCAGTTGATATTGGCTGTGACTGCCATCATGTTGCTGTTGGTGGCAGGTGGCAGTTGCTCTGGTAGCAGCTACATGGGCCACTTCCCTCTTGTCCTGCAGAGGTGCAGCTGAAGCCCAGGCACCAGCCCTACAAGCTGGGCCGCCAGTGGCCGGAACTTCTGCTGCGCTTCACTGACGCCCCGGATGACGACGTGGCCGCAGGTCAGTGTGCTGCCGTCCATCCCCATCTTGGCCCACCTGGGTCTAGAGCACTCACTCCCAGCACAGCCAGGCCTCTGGGGGCCTGTGGAGCTGCCCCAGGCTCCATCCACTTCTCCTGGCAGGGGAGGTCAGGATCCCTGAGGAGCCCAGGAGAAGGTGTGCTGGGGGCTGGGGGGACAGCCAGTATGTCAGGATAGGCCACACACCCCAGTCTCTGGATAGCTCTCAGGTTTCCTCAGTCATGGTGGGGGAGCCTGAGGGTTGGGGACTGGGCCATTCAGGAGAGCTGAGCTGGGTTGCCAGACAGTGACCCCTGCTTCTCCCACCAGATGAGCCTTCCCTGCAGTTCCGAAGAAATGTGTTTTTCCCAAAGCGGCGGGAGCTCCAGGTGAGGCAGCAAGCCCCAGGCAGGTCCACCCAGGTCTTGTTCCCATGTCCAGCCTCCCTGTCCCTAGACCCCTGGACACTGGTGCCCTGAGCCAGCTGAACAGCCCCTCCCTGCCACACAGATCCAAGATGAGGAGGTCCTGCGGCTGCTCTACGAGGAGGCCAAGGGTAATGTGCTGGCTGCAAGGTACCCATGCGACATGGAAGACTGTGAGGCCCTGGGCGCCCTGGTGTGTCGTGTGCAGCTTGGACCCTACCAGCCTGGCCAGCCCACTGCCTGCACCCTGAGGTGATGGCCAACGTAACCTGAGGCAGGGGTGCGGGGTGGGGAGGGTTACCCAGAATCCTACTTACGAGTGGTCTTGGGTCTTACAAGGTCCTAGAGTCGGGAGGCCTCAGCCCAGGGCTGGCCCTGACACTGTGTGACCTTGGGTGACTCCTCCACTCCCTCTGAGCCTCCTTTTTCTTATCTGCCCTGGACTGAGGGGCTTGGGAAGTGGGAGACTTGGGTGAATGACACTCATAAACAGAACCCCACATATGTATGAGGGTGGAGTTCAGCCTCCATCTGAGTCAAGAGGGAGCTGGGCTTGTTTTATCGCAGTCACAGTCAGGGACTATGTGGAGGACAAATGATGTAAATGCCCACAGCAACCCTGAGAAGGGTGCATGACCCACGCAACCCCCGGGTTACCTGGCGTGAGGAGGACAGTACAGTCACACCTGGTATTTTCCTGCTCTGTCTGGGATGGAACATGCCCTTTTTTTCATGTATCTTTGCCAATGGATTGTAGGTTGGTGCTTTCTTACACCCCTTTTTGGCAGAACAAAACTTGGACCATGTTTCGATTGTAGAAGTTCCACTAGTTCAGAAGTCTAAGCCTTCCTGACTTGGTGACACAAAGGTTGCTACGAAACCCTCCAGCCACAGCCTGGTTCTGGGGCAGACCTGGTTTGGGCTCTCCTCTCCATCTCCCTGCCTTCCCACCTGGCGTGCTGCTGGAATGGATGCAGTGGATCTCCGGCATTGTCCGTCCAGGGTTCCCACTGCCCTCCCCCACAAGCAGGCCCTCACCCTGAGGACCTTGGCACCTCTGGCCAGCCCCTTTCTCATGCCGGGTACCCATCTTTCTCCCTCCACAGGGAGAAGTTGGACTCCTTCCTCCCTGCTCACCTGTGTAAGCGGGGCCATGGGCTCTTTGCTGCCCTTCGGGGCCGGGCAGCCAAGGCTGGGATGGACGAGCAGGGCCTGCTCAACGCCTACCGCAAGGTGAAGGAAATGGTCAGCGGTGACAGCGAGCATGAAGCCTCCCTGAGAACCCACTACCGCGCCTACCTCCTCAAGTGCCATGAGCTGCCTTTTTACGGGTGAGCGGCTCCCTGGCTGCCATCGTCCTGGGTTTTCTGGCCCCTTTTCTGACAGCCCAGCCATCTGTCTTGGCCTTTGTTAGTGCAGCCTGCTAGTGAGCCCACTTCTGCTCCAGCTGATCCATTCTCATGTAAGGTGTGCCTCGATGCCAGCACCTCAGGCCCCATGGGTCCCAAGCTGAACATTTGTCCTTCCCTTCCTCCTGTCACAGTCCAGGACACCTGGACCAGTCCTCTCCTTCCACCTTCGTTCAGCCAGTGCTATCATTCACTCAGTTAGCATCTGGCCAATAGCTCTGTACCTGCCTTGTGCTGGCACTGGGTGCTAGTGACACCTCGGTCAGCAAAGAAACCCTGATCCTTGCCTGATGACACTGCCATTCTAGTGGAGAGAGACTGTGGACAGTAGAGTAGGAGTAAAGAACAGGAAGCTAGGATGGCTCAGTGGGTTAAGCGCTCACTTTGCAGCCCCGGGGACCAGGGATCGAATCCCGGCCCAGGCCCGTGCAGAACCATATGCTGAACTGGGAGCTCCCCCAGTTCAGTTCTCTCGGTCTCTGTATCTCTCTGTCTAAAATAAAAATAAATAAATAAATAAATATATTTTGGGGAAAGCCGGGACGGCTCAGCGGGTTGAGCGCTCGCTTTGAGGCCATGAGGACCGAGGATCGAATCCCGGCTCCGGCCCAGGCAGGACCCACGTGCTGAACTGCGGAGTTCCCACAGTTTGGTTCTCTAACTGTCTCTGTCTCTGTCTCTCTCTCTATCTGTCAAAAAGTAAAATAGAAATAACTATGCA
>PVKE010015681.1:0-33093 GCA_004027555.1 Craseonycteris thonglongyai
TCCCTCCTCTCCAGTTAACCACCAAACCATTGAGTGTGTCCATAATGCTGGTGCCCTCTCCCACCTCCCCTCCCTCTCTCCTTCCCCCCTCCCTCTCTCCTTCCCCCCTCCTCCCCTTCCCTCAGGCAATCACCCAGCTATTGAAAACATAAACTACAATCAAGGAAGGAAAAATTGATGCCAGAAATTTAGAGGGAATACCAGTGGCAAATAGAAGCTAAAGCTGAATTGTTCCTGAGGGGATGAAGTCTAACATACGCTTTAGGAACTGAAGTCTTAATGCTCCTATTAGGAAGTAATTGTGTCCCAAGATACAGATCATTGTAAAGATCTGAAGGTAGGACCCCTGCATAGATCTAGGGGTTCACTTTCTGTCCATGGAAGAGGACCTGAAAATCTCCATGTTGTATCATGCCATAGACAGAAGTAAGCCTATGTACCCTGGCTGAGGGCAGCAGCACAGCATGACATAGGACTTTTACAATTGTGCCTTATCACAAGCAGACCTGACTTGTCTTATCACCGTGGAAAGCCAAAATGCTCGAAACTAGCACAGAGAGCAATTATGAAGAAATAAACTCTATAGTGTCTGGTCCAGGACAACCATCAAAGTGACTCATAGGCTTTGAGCAGGACACCAGAAGCCACTTGAGGGAATTTAGAATCTTTACAGCCTTTGGAAGGACTTGGGGAACAAGATCAGGATGGTCACTGCTGGCTTTTCAGATCCAGAAGTGCAGGAATAATAGGCAGGTTGCCACCAGTGAGCTCACTTACCTGAAGTGGGAAAATCTTCTGAGTAGGAGTCAGAAAACTGTAAGCTGTGGGCCAAACCTGGGTCATGGACTGTTATACTGCTGGCTGCCTAAGAATGTTTTTTATATTGATAAAAGAAAGTGAGAAAGAAGAAGGAACATGTAACAGAGGCTTTATGTGACCTGCAAAAGCTAAACTATTTCTACCTGGTCCTTTACAGAAAAAGGTTGCTTGGTCCCTGCTCAGGAGGCTACATGGAAGGCACTGACAAAACTCCACCTTTGCTGCCTGTCAATGCCCTTACTCTTCCTGTGGCAGCTATGGCTGGATAGAAAGAAGCTTTTCCACTTTCCGAATCTTCTGTGAGTTTTTCTCATTGTCAAAAACTACCCAGAGGGTTCTGGGAAATGTAATTCTCACACTTTACTCTTGCATGCAGCAGAGAATGTAGAAAGGGCAGGGGATGTGTGTGTGTGTGTGTGTGTGTGTGTGTGTGTGTGTGTAACTCCCAGCAAATAAAAATAAATCAAAATAGGAAATTTTAAGTATGAGCACTAGAGGTAACATTATACTCTGAAAAGGAATTTAACAAACATGCTAAAAATCTCTGAAGGATTGAAGAAAAGAATAACAACACAAAAGAATTTTTTTTTAAGTAGATATAAAAAAGAACAAAGTACCACCAAAATATAATCTTATACATAGTTTATGTCTATATAGCTTTGCTGAAAAAAAAAAAAAGAAGAATATATTAGGGGTAGATGTTAGCAGTAGGAGAAAAAAAAAATTAGCAAACTAATTGGTAAATCTAAATAAATATATGACTAAAACACTAAGAAGACAATGTTCATACAAGTGTTTACAATGAGCTGAAATATAAAATTAGATAGCATCATGGTAGTTAGGGTAGGGTTTTGACAGAGATGTTAAAACAATCTCAGGTCCACATCTTTTTAGAGTAGGATATAGACACTGATTAACCTTAGACTTTATTAGGAAATTTGCAATTTAGACACATGTGTTCAGATTCTAAGGTAAACTTGATTATCTTGTAGCCTGCAGGCCACATGTAGCCTAGGCTTTGAATGCGGACCAACACAAATTCTTAAAATGTTATGAGATTTTTTTTTGTGATATATTTTTTTAGCCCATCAGCTATTATTAGTGCTGGCATATTTTATGTGTGGACCAAGAAAATTCTTCTTCCAATGTGGCCCAGGGAAGCCAAAAGATTGGACCCCACCCTCACCCCCATTCTAAGGATAACTATTAAATTAATAGTTTTGTGTAATTTCACAGTTGCAGAAATATATGTGTTAAAGAAAACTTATTCCAACAGAATTCAAGAAAAGGATAAATAAGAGGACCCAGGGGCTTAAGGATGAGTCCTAGAGAAGCCAATGTCACGCAGTCAGTTCTTGACTGGGACTGGACTCAGCCCCAGGGCGTGACTCCCAGCTTTGCACTCTCTCACTTATACCAAGATGTCTCTCTCTGCCTACACCACTGTTAATTTTTGTAAAGGAACCATATAAATCTCATTGCCAATTCCTCATGCCCCCATAAAAAGCTAAGATGGGATTTGATGGTATAGTGAGAGAAAAATGTGCTTTGTATTTAAATACACATGGCTTAAAATTTCAGCTATGCTATCCACTGGCTGTATCCTTAGATAAAGTATTTAACTTCTCAGCTTCAGGTTTAAAGTAGTAATAGCTATCACACAGAGTTAGTGTAAACCTCAAATTATTCAATATAGATTAAATAAACATAAAGCACCTTGATTAATTCTGGGTGCTTAATACCAGTGTAATAGATGTAGCTGGAATTAATGATGGAGGAATTTCTAATATAGGAAGAAGGGGATGTCAACACTGGAGAGGTAGTATTAACCATCATCTCTGACGAATGACAAAACCATTAAAAAAAGAATAATAATAGTGAGATGAAAAATGAAGGTCAGAAGATCAGGAACAGGTTGGGAATCATGATGAAAATACATGAAGGCAAGGCCTGAGGATTGAGTTTGATGGTGATGTAAGAGGTCAAGAGGTTTGGGGATGCTGGGATAGCTCAGTGGTTGAGTGATTGCCTCATCACAAGGTCCAAAGTTCAAATCCCGGCCCCAGTCTATGCAAACCCATATGCTGAATTGCAGTATAACTAGTAACTACTGGGACGGCATGGCAGTGAAATTTCTGGCCTCCCATGTGGGAGGTCCCTGGTTCGGTTCCCACTCCATGTGGGCCCCACATCCACCTGTGTGGAATGAAACCACGTCAGAACTAATGGTGTACAACTATGGAAACTGCTCAGGGCCACCCCCTCCCCTTCTCTCAAACAATAAAATAAATCTTTTAGATAGATAAATAGATAGATAGATAGATAGATAGATAGATAGATAGATAGATAGATAGAGGACTGCCAGAGACTCACCCATATATGCCAGTTATGAGGCGTGGAGACAGGTCTGATGGCTTAGCAGAAGTTGGCCCACAGGCCAGGACCTGTTTTGTTTTTTTTAAAAGATTTATTTTTATTGTTTTTGACAGAGACAGAGATACAGAGACAGAGACAGAAGGGGGAGGGTCCAGAACAGTCTCCATAGTTGCACATCATTCGTTTTTCCACATAGTTCATTCCACAGGTGGGAGTAGGGCTGTGCAGGGCAGGAACTGAGCCGGGGTCTCACCCCAGTGGGAACCGAACTGGGGGCACTCCCCAGTTCAGCATATGGGTCCACACGGGCCGGGGCTGGGATTCGATCCTCGGTCCCCAGGGCTGCAAAGTGAGTGCTTAACTCACTGAGCCATCCCGGCTTCCCCCAGGACCTCTTTTTGTAGATATAATTTTAAGGAAACTCAACCACATCCATTTTTTATTTTTTAATGTATTATCTATGGCTACCTTCGCATTGGTAGTGTTGAGTAGTTGTATCAGAGACCAAAGACTACAACCTTTACCATCTGGTCTTTTTAGAAAAAGTTGGCCAGCCTCTGGCTTAAAGGAATATGCATGCTCAAACTGTCACCACCACCCTGTAAATGGTGAGGTCAATCTTTTGTTTTAAAACAGACTGACTCATCACATAGCTGGGATTAAGATGAGCTCAAACTACTTCCAGCCTACTTATTACAAGTGCCTTCAACGCTTTGCATTGGTCCCACCTAATGGTGACTTACCTTCTTCTAGCTTTAGCTCCAATGACCTGTGCTTACCCCTTGAAACTGATGGTTAAACCTGACTTTCCTAGTTTGACATTTGAAACACCCTCAAGACATGAGTGGTGCTCCCATCTGTCTCTTCTTATCCTTGTATTACATAAATGTCCTGTCTTAGCAGATCTAGTCCTCCATGAGGGAAGAAGGCACCAGAATCACTCTGAGAGCAAGGATCATGTCTTACTGTGTTTTTCTCACAAATTCTGACACATGAGAGAACCTGAGAAAACATCTACTGGATAAACAAACATTGTATAAAGAGAAAAATCCAGACAGTCATAGAGAACAAACTGGCCAAAAGAAAGGAGGCAAGAACAAACAAAGGAAATACATGTACATACCTTGGTTTCATAGCAGTCAACTGATATTAGAGAAGTGATGAAAGATGTGCTAGGAATAGCAAAGAATCCAGATCAGAGAGGCCTTAGTGTGCATGCTAAGACATTCAGATTTGATTTTGAAGGTAGCTAAATTCAATCCAGTCAAAGCTGGGACAATTTCTTTTACCCTATTGTGCAGTTTTGATGCCTCATGATTTGAAGGTAGAGGGATAGAGGAGATGGAGAAAAGAAAAAAGTTTGAGGAATGTGTTCTCTCCTCCCTACCCTACTGGGCCTTATAGGGGAGAATACTAATCCCTGCAAAACTCTCCCTCCCAGGCTGTTCTGCCAACCGGCTTCAGTTCAGTTTGCCATTGGGAAGCACTAGTGGAAGGTGGGAGGGTGGGAGGAGTGGAGACACCAGGCTATTTCTGTCCCTCTCTTTCTGTCTCTGACTGTGTCCTTCTCTCCTCTACTGTCAGTGTCTGTAGTAGCCCCTCTTTATTCCCACTTCCTATCTCGTGTTCCTCTTTCCTCGTTCTGGTAATGCTGTCATTTTCCTGAGCTCTCATAGCCCTAGGAGTGGACGCATCTTTCTCTTAGGGTCCTAATCTATAGGCTGCCTCCTTGTCCCCATTTAACTTCTCAGCTCTTCTAACAAGTTTGTCATTGGTTCACTGTGTTAAATTCTCCCCATTTCCTGGGCAGGTTCTGCTTTTCTGAGCGGATTGTGATTTAGACAGGGATGAAAGAAGACAAAAGAACGTGCATTTATTTATCTCTCTATCTCCAATTCTTGGCATTGGCCTGATACGATGCAAATAATCAGTAACTACACATTTAATAAAACATCCAACAACGTAAAAACTTTATTTTTCTTTCCCATCTCCTACTAACAATGAATCAAACAAGCAAGAGTGAGAGTAAGAATGAAGATAAAAAGTGTTCTGACCATTCCTATAAGTGAAATAGCCACCGTGAGACAGGCCCCTGAGTTAGGAGCTGCCATGCATGCTGTCCCTGGGAAGACACTCTCCTATAAGACGGTCTAGACAAGGTGGCTGAAATACAGAAGCCACCCCAATTTGCCTGGAAAGATCAAGTTTAGATAAAATGCTGGAACTCTAGAAGCCTTGTGGTTCAAGTCCGAGGGCTGGATGGCAGTTAATAGTGCAAGGTGCTCAGCGAGAGGCCGTGAAGAGCTAAGAACAGTAGATGTGGCTCGTGTTTTCCAGGCCTCAGTATCCAGTTGCTAACCTCTAACTAACCCCGGGCATATTTTCTTTCAGCCTTTCCAGGACTCCGTGTTTTGATTAATTTTTCCCTAAGAGGCAGCAGGACACACTGGAATGAGCACAGAACTTGGAATCTGAAGACAGGATACTGATTTTCACTTTGCTGCTCAATAAGTTTGTGAGCTTAGTCAAGGTATTAAACTCTTTAAGCTGCAGTTAGTTGTTTTTTCATCAATTAATATGATAGAAACAACCACACCTACACTCTAAGAGAGTTGTGAAACCTAAATGAATGTATATAATAATTAATAGGAAAATAGAGTGATTAACGAGTGGTAAAAGAAATGTGCTATGAAGGAAGTTTTTGGTTGGAGCCTCTGTTCTGCCCCTTGTTAATCTCTCTAAACCACAGTTTCTTCAACTATAAAATGACGATAATAATGTTTACACAGTTGTTGTAAGGATCAAGATCCATAATTGTAACTTGCTCAGCACGGCACCTGGTAACTTTAAACACTCAGCACTATCAAAATCAGTATGCCCTGCATTGCACACTTGAAGCACACACTTATGTGCATTCTTAACTCTTCACAGCTCTCTATGAGGTGAGTATTGCTATTAATCCCATTTTAAAGATTTTAATACTGAGGCTTAGCTTGCCCAGGATAACATTGTTCATCTTTGCCTAGGATTACATAGTTAATTACACACAGTCAAAATATGCATATTACCTCTGAATTATTAATGATCAATATTGCTGTTATTATTATTGAAACCTATATATGGTATCTGACACAGACTGGCTATTTTTTATCTGCTAGTCTCCTACTTTTTATGAGTAAAGAAACATTTACTACTGCCTAACACGTACTCCACTGTGGGTAAGATTCAAGAGTCATTTTCTCAAGTGAATTAGGGTCATTTTTTAATGCTGATATGCAAACAGTTTTTTTACCCCCTTTGTGCTTTAAAGACAGAAAATGCTATACTGTATATTTAATTAAAAAAAAAATTTAGTGTAGGAACAGAATTAAAGATGGCGTATATTTTAGAGTGATTTCTAGTGAAGGTACTGCAGTGTCATGTATTTTTGTTTTACAGTAAGCCAAGGAAATGATCAATGAACTTGGAGTCCGGGACCCAAGAGGTTAGGTCCAGCTATGTGACCAGATCTTGTGGGCCTCAGTTTTCTTGTCCATAAATTGAGAGTACTAAGGGATGTGACTTCTGGCATCCCTTCCAATCCTAAAATATGAATGCTATTTTGCCCGCAATGTCAATATATTTTATGATGATGATAGCCATAGAAGAAATTCACTTAACTGGGCACCTAAAAGCCTTCATCTGATAGCACTAATGTGGGCTCATATTCTCTCATACTTGGCTTGCAGCAAAGTGTTTGTCTAAAATTACAGCTCCCTCAAATCACATTATTTCTATGTATTCAGCTGGACTCTAACACTTGAAGTTTGAAATTTTTATGATTTTGGCCAGAGTAGACATCCTGTTTTCCAGGGAGAAAGGACTTTAAAATTCACTTCTCTGCAAATCTACTCTCTCAAAATCGTATTTTGATGAGTTAAGTGCAAATGAATCATAAACATACGGATTTCATTTTCCTTGAAATTCACATGGGCTAAAAGTGGGAAAAGGAAAGAGAAGATGAGGAGGCGAGAGAGAGGAAGAGCAGCTATGCAATAAAAGGGCAGAGGTTCCATTGAATAAAAAAGTTTGATGTCATTCTCAGAAACAACTACCAAGCAAGAGTTGAACCAAATTCACTGCTGCTCACTGATAACTAAAGGTACACTTGTATCCTTAAAGATTGAACTACAAATGCATGTGATGAGGGGGAAAAGACAATGGTTTTGAAACCAGATTGTAGTTTGGACCGTTTTGTGAGGAGCGTGATTCTATGCAAGTCAGTTTATCTTAGGAGCTCCATTTCTGCAAATGGGAATAATAATACCTATGGCATCTGGTTATTATGAGGCTTATTAACAACATTTATAAAGTTCCTAAGAATGTATCTGGAACATAGCAGTATCTAGTATCTGGTTTTACTTCTTTATTTGGCATCCAACCTAATCACCAGTGATAATGGACGTCTGGTGGAGCCATCTCAGTTTGGTCATCTGCGAATGCACTCTCTCTGGTCCTTGTCTTCCTTGCTGTCTTTGTTTCTAAATCCTATGAAAAGTCAGCAACCTGCAAAAATAATTGTGTGTTTTAGAATCACTGTGACTGCCAAACAATATGTATGCAACTATGTTACATCTGGTGGTAGGGTAAACAAAAACAGAGGAAAGTTTCCATGTTCTTTTTAGTTTGTGGTTAGGGCAGGTCCCACGTTTGGTTCCTCTGGGCTAGTCTTGGCCTCCTCACCCTTCAGCTTGCTCCCTGTCTCAAATCAGTTCCCATAGCCGGGTGTCCTTCTAGCTGTTTCCAGGGTTACCTTCTATTATTGCTTCTCTCCTAGGCCTTTGGGACTGGTTAGAAGGAAGGAATTAATTAAGGCCAAGCCTTCTCCTTTTCTCTCAGGCCTTGGGCCTGCTCTGTCCTTTTCACTTTAACACTGAATCTTACCCTCTCCCCTACGCTTCACACTTATCTCCTCTACTTGAGAGTGGGAGGAAGGAAGGGGTACCCTCACAGTATACTTACTGCTGCTTTTGGTTCTGACAAGTTGAAGTAGGGCCAAAGTGCCTTCCAAGAACCAGTCTTGATCAAGTTCCAAGTCCTACCCACATTTATGTATTCCATAGCTTGTTTTTTTTTGCCTTGTCTTTCAAATGCATGTAATAAGTCAAACTTGCCTTAAGGAGGTGGTGCATTTAGGCCCTTCCAGACCTCTGATTTCTATGGAGGTTCTAAGGATCCAGTAAAACTAGCAAATGAACTTATTGAAGACCAAAGAACATACATAGATTACTATTTTCTCCCTACAACTCCAATAGAACAAACCCATAGCCATTTTTTCTATTAGTCAGGAAAGAAGTTATTATCAGAGAAATAAAAAGAATAAAAAATTACATCACTCATCCATTTCCTGAACATCTACTATGAATCAATGCTGTATGAAATGCTTTATACACATCAATTTTCTGAACTTCAACAGTTCTTGAAATGCATATTTTATACACACCTTATACTTAAGAAATAGAAGCTTGAGGGTTAAAGTAACTTGCCCAAGGCCACACGGATTGTTCATAGCCAAGAATGAACACTAGGTTTTTTGGACATCTAAGTGTGTACTTATATTCTAATTAAGAATATGGGGGAAGCCGGGATGGCTCAGTGGGTTAAGCACTCACTTTGCATCGCCGGGGACCGAGGATCGAATCCCGGCCCCGGCCTGTGCGGAACCATATGCTGAACTGGGGAGTTCCCCCGTTAAGTTCTCTCTGTGTCTCTGTCTCTGTATCTCTCTCTCTCTCTCTGTCAAAAAAATTAATAAATAAAAAAATAAAAGTTTTAAAAGAATATGTGCTCAAAGGTGAGCAGCTGCCATTACTTCAGAAAGATTGTTGTGCAGAAGCAGCTATGACAGCAGTAGCTAGACTCAATTTCAAGGCTTTGTTATTTAGAAATGTGAATGCCATACATGTTTTTATCTGGTGAAATTGATAGTTGGCTAATCATCAAGACAACTGTTAGAAATGGGTTCCCATTGGTGAAATGCATATAAATTGGCTAAAATACAGGGTCTGGCAGAAGTAACCCTCATCTTAAAGTAGTATATTACAAATAAAAAAACAGAAACCCATGTTTATGATTTTGTAATAAAAGATTTAGTGTAGATTACCAGCTCATAAAAAGGGGCATTACTTCTGCTGGACCCTGTATTTTACAGATTCTTTCACACTCTTGCATTTGCACTTCGCACTCCTGCAAAAGTGGGATGGAAAAACTCAGCAAGAACTATGACCTGTACCCTAAAAACGGGGCCTCCATCTTTCACCCTGGATGGCTGGTGTTGACTTTAATGGTCACAGAACCCTGACTCTGAAGAGCCACTATATTCCTTTGGGGGACACATCTTATTCAAAATAGTGTTTACAGCAACTGAACAGGCAAAAGGCTAAACTTCATCAACTTTAGAAAATGCACGTATGGTGCTTGCTTCGGCAGCACATATACTAAAATGCACGCATGAATTCTTTGGTGTCAGCTTGCTAATGATATATTTGTTTTTTCAGAAATGTTTATGTATATGAACTAATTTGGTCTGAGATTAACTTCGCGAATAACCTGGTAGCAAGGTTATGAGGGAGCAGTTAAAGGTCTCTTGTACCAAACTTTTTAAACCTACTGTTTTCTATCAAAAAGAATCCAAGCTGTGTGTTTAACCCAATTGGCTTAGGTCAGTTTTTAACACGTGACCTCAGCACCTTACTCTAACCAAAACAATGTGCACATGTAAAGTAAGGGTTCTGAAAGGAGAAATAAATGTCTATGCAAAATGCGTGGAAACAAATTAGGGCCTCCACTAAAAATTTCCAGATTTTTAAAAACCATAATCCAGTTGTGTCAGTTGAGGATTTTTATACTTGCAAAGCTCCTTTTGCCTTTATGAGTAACAAAGTCAAGAGAATGAAAGTGGACTTACATGAAAATCTGGCCCTATATTATGTAAGTGGCCTTTTACTCCTTGCTGTTGTTTTATAAAAGTACTTTGAAAAGTGTCCCATGCAAACCCCCTCACTGTCCCCAAAAGACTTCTGTGATAATATGGTCAAACATTTCGTTGCAGGTAAT
Source organism: Craseonycteris thonglongyai (assembly GCA_004027555.1). Taxonomy (NCBI): domain Eukaryota; kingdom Metazoa; phylum Chordata; class Mammalia; order Chiroptera; family Craseonycteridae; genus Craseonycteris; species Craseonycteris thonglongyai. The sequence continues at coordinate 10,291 of PVKE010015681.1, forward strand.
AGAATCCATACTCGCTACTTTAAGCAGAAAGAGTTTTACAGAAATGTGGTTACGTAACTGAGTGTTAAATGCTGAAATGCAGCCAGTGAACGCATCCTGCCACACCATGACTATGGTCCCTAGGATGCTAGTGAGTGTTTCTCAAATGTGCACAGGCACACGAATCTTCTGGGATCTGGTTAACATAGATTCTGCTTCTAAAGGTCTAGGGCGTGGTCTGAGCTTCTGCTTTTCTAATAAGTTTTCTGGTGATGCCACTGTTGGTCTAGAAACCACACTCTGAGTCTAAGAATTGAGCAGAATCCCCACAGCCATTGTTGCCACCTGCCAAGGGGCAATCAGAATGCCAAGACCAAACACTAGAGCTTCTGTCTGATCTTCCCAAAAGAACCAAACATCTCTCCATGTTCTCTTTCTGGGAGATTCAACCACCCTATTGGGCTGCCTTCTTTTGTTGCCTCTCTTTCCTTCTAAAACTTAAATGGGACTGCTGAATAAATGGGTCAAATACTGCACGTTAGCTCAAGGTTATTCATCAAATACAATTTTTCGATTTCCAGCCAACATGGAAAGGCCCTCTAGAAAGGGGCTGACATGAGTGTTGAGTGAGCCAATTGACAGTGTTTTCTAACAATACTGATAATATTAAGAATAATTAGATGTCTAGCATCTATTACAAGTTACCTACATACCAAACATTATGATAAATGCTTTACGTGTACCATTGTTAGTTAATTTCCACAGAAACTCCATGAAGTAGAAATCATCATTAACCATTTACAGATTAGGAAACTGAGAGACAGAGCTGTTAGCAGACTTGTTTAAGGTCACAGAATAGTCAATGATAAAGGATTTTAATACAAGCAGTCAAACACAAAAGCCCACACTCACTGCTGTGCCACACCACCTCTCATAAGACTGGAAAATCATATTTTCTTTTTAGCGATGTATGATCCAGTGTACTCTAATGTCTCAGATAAACTTCACAGTAAAGAAATCTGTTTAACCTTGGTTAACCCAGTGTTTCTCAAACATATTTGGACTTGGAAATTTTATTTTGTCAAGTGATATTAATTAACACCACGCAGAAAATGTTCCACAAAACAAACCTTAGACAATGTAACCTTAAATAATTCTTTGGCTGAAGACAGACCATAGGTTAGAATTTTAATCCAGACAGACCTTGCATTGCCACTCACTTAGTAAATTGGTAAGTCCCAAACTGTGATGTGTGTCAGAACAACATGGATTTTTAATTCTATCAGTTCTAAAGAATTTTTCTTCATAACAAGTTCCCAGAGGATGCTGGTAGTGTGGCCTAGGGGCCACACTTTGTGACAACTGGCCTGGGCATTAGGTGAGTCACTGTCTATCTCTAAGTTTTGGTTTCCCCATTTGTAAAATGGGAACAATAGCATTTCCTTTGTAGGGTCATTTATTCCTTCATTAATAAATCCTTTTTTTTCTTGCTTAAGAGAAGGTAAGAGAGAGAGAGAGAAAGGGGGAGGGCCCAGAGCAGTCTCTATAGTTGTACATTATTGGTTGTCATACAGTTTCATCCCACAGAGGTGGGTGTGGGGCCACACAGGGAGGGAACCAAACTGGGGGCCTCCCACAAGGGAGACATGAACCTTCACCACTGAGCCATTTTGGCAGTTGCCAGTTGCATCGCAGTTCAGCATATGGGGTTGCATAGGCTGGGGCCAGGAATCGAACTTTGAGATATTAAGGCAAATGTTCAATTGCTGAGCTATCCTGGCATCCCCTTAACAAATCTTTGAGTGTCTACTGTGTGAAAGATAAGATGTTTAGAGCAAGAACAGTGATGAGTCAAAGAGAAAAGAAAGATCCCTGCCCTCATGAGCTTACATCCTGACCTTGGGACGGAAATGAGATACATACTTGTGGAATGTGTGTACTATCATGTATGGCCCATTAGACGTGGCCATTAATCGTTAGTTCACTTCTTGATATCCCCTTTACTCACCTCCAAATAAGCCTTACCAATTCTTACATCCCCACCTGTATCCATAAACATCACTTACTCCATACCTTTTCTCCAACCCAAACATATTAATCCTTTAATTCACAACTCAGAACCTGTCTCTTTATTGAACCCTTTCTTAACTTCCCCATGTCATGATTTATGTTAAATTACTTTAAACTTCTGTAACACTTACAATCTACTTTCTCTATAGAACCTCAAATGCAATCATTATTTTCCATTATGTAGATATAGATGCACACATAAATAATTTATATTCATGTAGATATGGTACCTACTATGTGCAAGACACCATATAAATTTTTTTCCTTCCTCCAGAATGCATTGTTCATCATAAACACTCAGAAACTTAACACTATATATTTGACTCACTTAATAAAATTTATTACGCCCCTCTTATTTGGAGCAAGGTATAGATATTTAGAGAGAAATACAATAAAGTTCCTTTTTTTATTAGATTATGAGGTCTTTGGGGAGTGACACAATGTTGACTCACATCTGAGTCATTAACAGTAACAATATCTGGCACATTGAAGAAATTAAATATATATTTTAACAAACAAACAAACAAACATATGGATTGTTCTAGAACAGCTTATGGACAAGTGGCTATAATACATGATAGCAAGGATAATAATAGAAGTCCAATCAGACTTTCATTAGATTCTAGAGAAGAGAGTCAGTCAGTCTCTCTCTCTCTCTCTCTCTCTCTCTCTCTCTCTCTCTCTCTCTCTGGAGTAGAAGTGTTCATAGGAATCAGATATAACATGTGAACCTTAAATGTGAGAGAATTTCTCCCATTGAAGAATGAAAGAAAAGTCCATAAAAGAAAAAGTAGTTGCAATGGTCCTATAGAATGTAAGCATGACAGAAACAGATATTGATTACCCAGAGCAGGTAACACTAAAGTTGAAGTTATAGGAAAGTGGGTACCTGTTTAGAAAGGGATGTATATTTTACCTCAGGTCAACTGGTTGCATACCTGGAAGGCTATGTGACACTTGCCAGACCAGATTTTAAATAATTTGAAGTGGCTTGCTAATGTTAAAAATTGTGATATTTTGCAGGAAAAAAAATCAGATATCTTTTTTGCTTTTCTTGAAAAAATGGAAGATCTAGCAATACTATGCCCACATTCTTTGTGGTACTCATGGCTAGGGCAAAGTAGAGGCTGATACTCAGTTCAGTTAGGTAATGAAGTGATCATGCTTCAATTTCACACACATGTTCTTTATTTTGGATTCATACATTTATTCTTCATTCATCAAACATTCCTGAGTAACTACCAGGTGTTAAACACTTTTCTAAGTGTTAGGGGATAATTATATATATATATTTATATATATATATATATATATATATATATATATGATATATATACACACAAATATATATATAAATATAAATAAATAGAAGAAACTGAGTATATAAATAAATTTATCAGAGTTACCAGATCTTTGCTAGAACTTTCCACTGGTATGGGGTGGAGGAAGTCAGGCAGACCTGGCAAAGTCCTTAAAAGGCTTCACAGAAGAGAAGCCATATGAGCAGATTCTTTAAAATTAAACAATAAGCCTCTTCTAAGAGTAATAATGTGACAGTGGGTTTTCCAAAGAAAGAGTAAAGGTGAGTAGGTCTGATGTGGAGAGGCAACTGAAGCACCTGCATGGTTGGCATAGGGTGAACAAAGGTAAAGGGTAGGAGACATGAGTCTGAACTGGTAAGCAAGAGTGATATACAAGATCTCAGCTCTCATGCTAAGAAACATCAACTTTCTTACCGAGAATACTGTGGCTATGTAAGTACAGACATTCAGTGCACATTAATGGAGGCTCCAAATCTCTAAAAACTCTAAAAAGCTAAAATTTTTAGTTTCAGCAAAATTTTCTCAAACAAAGTAGGCATCAAAACATATTTCAAAATACTTTTCTGGTCAATTCATGGATACAGATAAAGTATACTATTAGACTTTAATTTATCTTTCTAGTGTCCCAGAATGCTAAGGCTGAGAGATACCTAATAGATGATCTGTCATTTTCCAATGAACAAATGTGAGCACAAAGAGGGCAAGACTTGCCCAAGACCACTCAGGAAGTACACCCAGAGCTGGGCCTCTCCCCTGCATTTCTTCCCCTTTCTGGTCTAGGACTTAGACAGTCACCTTTTTCTTAAACAGTTACCCTTTTCAAGGACTTTCCTTAGCATGGCCATGCTATATTGCTGAGTCTGGTTTTCCATAACTAACAACCTTTCTCATACTGCTTTTTTACAAAAATTCCCGTTTCCAACTATTCTCATTAAAAATTCGCAATCTTGTTGTCCAGAGGGAAAAAATTCTGGTTTACAGACAATATAAAATTGCTTTCATTAAAATCACCTTTAGAGGCATTAGGCTCTTTGGGACAAGTCACAAATCAGTAAAGTAACTTCGTTAATGTTTTTGGACAATATTCATGGAGGAAGGGAATTGGGGAGTTGGAAGTTAGATGGAAGGAGGGATTAATTATACCGGAAGGGAGTCACAAATTATCCCTGCACAGTGGCTAGGACTGGGCTCCAAAATTTAAAAGTCTATCGGAAACAAAAGGAGGCTGTCTGCTTGAACAAAACTCCTGGATGGAAAAGTTTTCACTTCTGTGTCTGGCTTTTCTCTCTTTCCTTTTTCCCTCTCAGTAGCATTTGAGTGAATTTAGATAGAAGTCTAATACCACAGCATGTTAGGGACAAATAGAACAGAATATGCATAGAATTTAAACCACTGAAGAGCACTGAACAGGCATAAGAAAATCTGTGGGTATCAGCCTTCTAGAAATCCTTCTTCCTTTCCCACCAAGCCAACTACAATCCTACAATTAGTCCTCGTTATTTGTGGATTCCACATTTGAAAATTCACCTACTTGTTAAAGTGTATTTGTAATTCCCAAAATCAATACTTGGGCTGGCTTAAAGACATGCATGCAGGTCAGGGGAAAAACAAATTCTCATAGTGTCAGCCAGGGCACACAGGGACTGTCCCCATCTGCTCCCAAAGCGATAGTGAACACTTACGTCCCACTTCTACCACCTTCAGCCAATGTTCAGTTCCCTAGTGACCAAGAATTGCTTCATTTTCTTCTTTCCTCCCCTATTATTCAATATGCATGCACTAAGTACCTGGACTCTATCAAATACTTACACATATATTGTCTCATTTCTTCAACCTTTGTTTCAGATGAAGTTGAGGCTCAAAAAATAAGGCCACTCACTTAATAACTGATAGAGTCAGCATTAAGAATCCACGACTTCTGTCCCAAATCCATTTTTTTTCTCCTGTACTTATGCCACTTTTTCCTGGGTATGCAATATCCTTAATCGTAGTCAGATGGCATTTAAAAGGATGTATTGGGAGGATGCAGAGATAGGAGAAAATGGAATGGACATATGACAGGATGTTATACCAATCAGATACCAAGTTAAGATTATATACCAATGAGAATGCACAAGGAGTTTATATTATGCTTCATGCAATACTGCGCCAACATTATTACATACATATCTCATTTAAACATCTCCTCATCAAATGCTTAACTATGATATTGTTAAAGAATATAAATATGATCTTTAATTTATAGATCTGGAGATAGGAGCTGAGAGACAAATGACATGCATTCCTACAGCTAGTCAGGAAAAGACCCAAACTTCGGAGAGTGAATGTTCCACAACCAGCCCTTTCCCTATCATATTACCTTTCTGGTTTGGACACTGTGTTTGTTGTGAAGAGACCACTGTCCAGATGAGCATTCCTTCTGCACGTAGAAAAGTCTTGTAGGTTTAGGTTGACCCGGTTGATTTCAAATGGCTCTTTTGAGTTAATACTTCTACAACTTCCAATTTTCAACTTGTTTTATAGACATCTTTTGATTCCACACATCTTCCCCCTGTGTTTATATGAGGACATCTGGCTTTCCAACTGAAATTCCTTCTCTGCAAGTCAGCAAACCTTGATTGGATAGGAAATTAAGTTTCTTCCTTCTAGTTTGCATGCTTGCCAGCTGTCCCCCTCATTCCCCATGCACACCCCAGAGATTATGCAAACACAGACCTTCTCTGGCCTAGTCAGTGGGAAATGACACTGCTACCTGTCAGGTGAACCTGAGGAATAGTCCTACAATTAGGATGACAGATGTACAATGGTACTGTCTGTCCTGTTTCAAATGCCTGGTCAGTCTACTGACACCTTGCATTTAGCCCAGCGCGACGAGGCTGACCATATGTACTGTTTGAAATGAGACAGTATCATTGTTTTCTGTCCCATTTAAAATGGGACATCTGGTCAGCCTACCTATACTAGAAGTTGCTACAGCCAGTGACTTCTATACATCTTACTCTTTAGCTCCACTCAACTAATTAGTATTTCCACATTCAGGGCACCAATATACCTCATTGTGGTGCCTCTGCTCACACTATCCCAGTTCAGCTGTGACTCCCTAATGTCAGGTCCTCTTGCCTAAAGCTCTCCACCTACTAAAAAACAGGTCAAATGCTACTTTCTTCAAGAAGTCCTCACGGCGCTGCTCCAGCAAATGTTATGAACATCTCCCTCCCATATCAGCCCCAGCAGTGTACCTCTTATTGTCACCTTATATTATCTCAACTTAAAAAAAGTGTCACGTCTCCTCTGCTTAACTTCCTGACTCCTTACTTTCTTATGGCAGGAATTAGGTGGGGTTATTTTTTGATTCCCAACAACACAGTGTCTTTTTTCTGTTGTTAAATTTACTGGAATCACATTGGTTGGCAAAAATTACATAGGTTTCAGGTGAACAATTCTATATCACATTGTCTATACATTGCATTATGTGCTCACCAGACAGAGTCAGCTCTTTCCATCACTATATATTTGTTGCCCCCTCCCTTCTCTTCCCCCACCCTCCTTCCCCTTTGCCTTCAGGTAACCACTGAACTTTTGACTGTGTCCATGAGTTTTTGCTTCTTTGTTACTTTAAGTTTTATATTTCACCTATAAACATAGTGTCTTGAATGCATTAGTTAAATGCTTCTCCAAAGATTGTCATTGTTATCATAATGTTTAAAATGTAATGAGCATTTATTTTGAGCCATGTATCTTTTTAAAAGGTTTATTTTATTATTTTTTTTTAATTGTTAAATTTATTTGGGGGACATTGATTGATAACAATTACATTGTTTCCAGGTGTACAATTCTACATTACATTGTCTATATATCGCATTATATGCTCACCACCCAAGGATTTATTTTATTGTTTTTGACAGAGAGAGAGAGAGAGAGAGAGAGAGAGAGAGAGAGAGAGAGAGAGAGAGAAGGGTGAGGACCAAAAGCAGTCTCCATAGTTGTACATCGTCCACGTGACTGGCGGGAACAGGGCCAGGGGACTACAGCATGGGAGGCATGCCCCCGCAAGCTGGGGCCAAACTGGGGGCCTCCCGCATGGGAAGCTCACCCCAGCAAGAATAGAACTGAAGGCCACACCCCAATTCAGCATATGGGTCCACATGGGCTGGGGCCGGGATTTGATCCTCAGACCCTGGGGCTGCAAAACAAGCGCTTAACCCACTGAGCCATCCTGTCATCCCCAAAGAGCCAAATAATTTTCATGTGTTATTCCTCTTTCTTATAATAACCCTTCAGAGTATTTTTTATCATCTTTATTGTTCAAGTGAGAAAACCAAGACTCAGTCAATCAATAAGTAGAGAAGCAAGAATTCAAATTTGAGTCTATGCTTCCAGTGTCTTTTGATCTTGGCACTTTGATATTGTTGAAAAATAAACTGGATAAGTGGGGTACTGCATGCATTCATTGAAGACTCTAAACAATAACCTCTCACATCCATATCATCTGAAACAAAATTCAGATCACAAAAATGGTTTCTGAGCACCTCAAATAATTGGCCAGGAGTCCTTGTACAAAACTGTTCATTTTGAGGAACAATAAAGTATAATGTTTCTGAATACAGATTCTGAAGACTGATTACCTTGGATTGAACGCTGACGCTGCCATTTGCTAGCTAAGGGTTCTTGGGAAATTACTCAACTTTTGTGTTTCTCATTTTTCCAGTTGTAAAATGGACATCATCATCATCATCATTATTGTCATTATCATCATTCCAATCCCTGCTTCTAAAGGTTTGCTATGAGAATTAAATGAGTTATAGGAATAAGTTACTTAAGAAGAGTGCTCAACAAGTTTAGTTTTGTTGTTGTTGTTATTATTATTAGACCAGCAGTTGCGAAATGTTGGCTTGTAGGTAGGTCCTAATATGTTCGTTATTTTTAACTATAATTGCTCCACATACCGGTAGTATATTTTGAAGCAGTGATTTATTGCCAACGTAGAATTTTTTTAGATTATACAGGAAAAATGCAAATTTCTAGCATCCTTTGGAAAATCAGGAGATGTAGTCACCCTGAGCAGCTATTCTTACCTAGTCATAATCCATTGGTGCTGAATAATAGCTTGCTCCCATTTAAAAAGGCATTCACTCCCTAGTGCATCGTTGGGGCCCAAATTCCCTGTTACTCTATACTCAGACACTTCTCTCATTTGTGTTTTGTGCTCTTGTGCTAATGATCCCTGTGTTACACCCTTGGTAAGAATGTTTTGAACTGTTATCTAATCTACCATATGCTTCAGTGAGTTGAGTTTTCAAATTTTCCAGTACAAACACAATTTTAAGTAGAACACTAGATAAGCATTCATATTAGCTGGTTGTTAGAAAAGTGGGTGTTGGAATAGATATAGCTGATAACCAAGAGAAAGAGAAACCCAATAGCAGACATGACATGGCACTCCATCATAATGAAGCATCACATTCAAAATCACACCCAAAATGTGGCATCGCAATCTAGTATCTTGTTACATGAATGCTTGCTTAGAAGGGTTCTTATAAGGACAATCTTTCCTGCTGCCTCTTATTTTAACGCTTACTCAAATATTGTATCTCTTTATTAATAAGGTCTCTTCAAAACTCAATTATACTCTCAATACCAAACCATAAGGATTTTCTTATTCCGCTATCTCATAGAAAATTTGAGAAATCCTGTTCTGACCCTTGTCACGGACTTCTCTACCAGATTGTGAGTCCTTGAAGCACAGGGACATGGCAGAATTTGTTTGTGTACCCGTTAGAGCTAAGCAAAATGCCTTGGAATTCTATAAATGTGGATTTAGGTAAATTTTATTAAGAAAAGTTTTTTTAAAAAAACATCTATTTCTAATCTACTTAAGCAGAAGGTACAGGTATGAGATATAGTTTTTCACAAAGATTTCAATCAAAAAATTTTTTCCAAAAATTTGAAAGCGTGGAGTACATAAGTGAGTCATTTTTCATTAGAAACATTCTTTTGTTACTTTGTCCTTAGAGCCAGATAGAAGTTGGCTTACACAGTGTGTGTGTGTGTGTGTGTGTGTGTGTGGCATGGCAGCTGACTTAAACTCCCTGCCTACATCAATTCTTTCATTTTTTAAATGAGGGTTTCTTTAGTCCAGTCTTATCTTGAACCTCAACACCTATGAGAAGCCTACCATAAAATCTAAGAATAGATTCAAGTGCCCTCCTGTGAGCACCCCCGATCTCCATGCACTATCATGACCTTGACATTGGATAGACCAAGTTTGTCCAGCCTGCTGCTCCTGAGCCACATGCAGCCCAGGATGGCTTCGAATGCAGCGCAACACAAATTTGTGAACTCTCTTAAAACGTTTTGAGACTTTTTTGCAAAATTGGAAGAAAATTCTTCTTCCAATGTGGCCAAGGGAAGCCAAAAGGTTCGACACCCCTAGTAGACTGGCTTCCAAACTGGCAGAGATTGTGCCCCATTTGCTATAGGATCCCTTGGATGGACTAAATGCTCAGAAAATATTTATGGACTAAAGAAAACAGATGAGTGAATCAACAACTAAATGAGTATAAAAAACAGTGGCATTGTAAGAACCCAAATCTAAGTTGTTGTCAGTGACATTAAACATGGAAAGCCAAGCTGAGCAATCTGCTTTGGCCAAAACTGCTATCCCTTCTCCCATCTGTTGCTGTCCTGGGCCCCAGCCCTTCTACCTTACACTCCCACTGAGCTTTGCTGAAGCTGACCCCATGCAGGCTGGGCCAGTGGGGTGTTTTCCAGCCTCTCCAGCCTAATTGTTCCTCATTTCCTGCCCATAAATGGTACAAGGTGTGGAGTTGCACCTCCCAATGTCCCAATTTCAATCATTTGTCTACATTAATCGACACTAATGGCTTTTACAAATGTAAGTCTTTAAGCTCCAGTAAGTTACATATGTTTGAGGAGGCAACTGAAAGAAAGCAAATTCCCTGCTCCTTTAACTTCCAGGGAAATGTTCTCCAAATATCCTGAAAACAGGGGCAGAGCCCAGCATTCCAAAGCACTGTGCCTTTGCTCAGCAATCCCTCAAGAGATTAGGTTGTTATTATTAATAAAGTGTGACTTTCTCCAAATGAAAGAACAAAGCCCTGTGTGTTACCAACTGTGTGGAAAAGACAGGCACAATGAGATGTGAATCATATCAGTTTATTTGACACCAAAAGTTGTGTGTGTTTAACTTTCATTTATTAAAAAAATTATTCTTTAAGGACTATAACAGCATAAGATTTAAAAAATGTTTTTGTCCTTGAGCCCAAGACTAGAGTACTATAGCTATTATCTTGAATGAGTCACTGTCAGTTTTTTTACATAGTTATTATATTCCATATAATACAGTTTTTTGTCCTCTTTTTTCATTTAATGTTATATTTTTTTCTGCTAATTATACTCTTTAAAGCTAATATTTATTTTAATACATATAGTTTAATCTTCAAAACCATTAAACATTAACATGTAAGACCATTTTAAGAATTCTCTAACTCAGAAAGTTAAGCGATGGGCTAAGAAGAAATACATAGCAACTATGAAAGATTGTGAAAAATTCCTCACCCACCTTGGCATTAGCCATTTGTTCAGCATCCCTTTTGAGGATTCCATTTCCAACCTACTTAAGCAGACAGTATAAAATATAATTCTTTATAAATATTTTAATCAAAAAGAAACTTTTTAAAACTGAAAGTGTTGAGTACATTATTATTCTGAGAACCAGCCATAGGAAGACAAAAGTCCAAAATTAAGAATAGACACCAAGAAAGAATAAAACCATTGCTTGAAAACTGTAAGTGCAATAATAAATGTGAATAATTCAAAGTCCCACAATTAAAAGGAAGACAATCTCCAATTCACCAAATAAATAAATAAATAAATAAATTAATTAATTAAATAAAAATCTAAACTATTATGAGGGGTAGTCAAGAAATTTGCAGATTATGAGGGGTAGTCAAGAAATTTGCAGAATAGGTGTTCTTTTTCAAGAGAGAGAGAGAGAGAGAGAGAGAGAGAGAGAGAGAGAGAGAACTGAACTGGGGGAGCTCCCCAGTTCAGCATGTGGGTCCGCGATTCGCTCCTCAGCCCTCGGGGCTTCAAAGCAAGCGCTTAACCCGTTGAGCCATCCCAGCTTCCCAGAACAGGTGTTTTATTGAAGAGATGAGAGTACTGTTAGCAAACAGAAACCGGGGCATGCTGCCCCACCCCTATGTAAATTTAAAGGCAGAGAATAGGTGATAAAGAAAAGGAGTCTTTATTTAAAAGCCACATAATGCTAAGCACCTAAAGAAAAATAATCCAGTCATCCTCCATCAAACCTGACCAGTCTTGGGTTGTACCCAGAATTCCCTCTCCCTTTCAGAAAGGTTAGCATCTTTTGGGGAATTCAGGTGACTGCAACACTATCTTCCAGACAATCATCCTGGCCATAGAAAGAGAGCTCTCTCTCTTTCCTCCCTCCCTCCCTCCCTCTCTCTCTCTTTCTCTCTCTCCTCCCTCTCCCTCCCTCTCCTTGCCAGCAGAGCACTCCTAGCATTGGGTATGTGTACGCTCCTCTCTCCCAGCTGCCAGGCCACCAGGCCCCTGAGCCACTCTGCCACGCCTAGCCATGTTGGCCATTCCCCATGATCTAAGAATGAGAAAGAGCCAGAGAGCTCTAGCTTCTGCCCTCCTTTCTTTAAAATTCCCTGCCTGCTCCCATGGGCTCCGGAGTGCTTTCTAGCCAGTCCCTGTCCTAGGCTGGCGGCTTTGTACCCTCTCCTGCTGCCATGCTCTGGAAGGGAGTAGGAGGGCCTTTGCCTCCATCAGTCACGTTCTCACGCACGGTGCCTGCTTGCTCTTGTGCCTCCTCCCTGGGGGTAAGGGGAGACGAGGCCTGTCATGTGCCTCATCCCGCATGCTTCTCATCTGTTTCAGGCAGCCTCAAAAAACCTTTTCCTATTTGCCACTCTCTTCATGCCACTAACAGTGCTAGTGCACACAGTTTGTGTGACTTATTACTAGTATAGGTGCCAAATTTCAGCCTACTTGCGTTCATGTTCTTTTAGTATCACCAAAGAAGCATGTCAAATGTTAAGAAAAACCCAAATATGCATAAAATTGATTTTTGTTCCATCATTAAGTTCTTCACAAAAAGAGGGAAAACACCTCCAACCATTTTTGGAAGGGATGTTAGTGGTTTACAGGGACTGTTGCCCTGAGAAATCCATGGTTTACAAGTGGCATAGCCTTTTCAAACTAGGCAGAGAGTCAAGTAAAGACAACCTCCATCCAGGATGCCTTGTTGAGGCCACTTTCTCAGACCTTGTCAAAAAAGTTGAAAACTTGTAGTGGAAGATGCCAGACTGAATAAAAAGCAGCTTGCAGAAATGGTTGGAGTATCACGTATAACCACTTGAATATTCTCCATCAGCATCTAAGGATGTCAAAAGTTAGTGCTAGATAGGTACTGAGAATGCTGATGCTGCTCCAAAAACAACAGCATGTTGAGTTGTCATGACAGTTTTTGTAGCTCTGCAGAGACAACAAAGATGCAGTTTTAAACCAGATTGTCACTGGAGATGAAACTTGGGTTCATCATGAGCCTGAGTCAAAGCAGGAGTCCATGCAGTGGTATGAAAAGGACACACCATACCCTAAGAAGTTCAAGGTGTCATAATTGGCTGAAAAATCATAGCTGTTTTTGTTGTTGGTGGTGGTGGTGATGTTTGTTTTTGGGGGGATGGGTGGGGGGCTGGGGGGATATGGAGGGTATCCTGCTGAGTGATTAAAAATTTAACTGTGTTATAATAACTGGAGAATACTATTCCCATCTGCTAAAACAATTAAAAGAATCTGTGTAAAAGAAAAGAAGAGAAAATGAACCAAAGGAGTGCTGATTGTTTGCTTGACAAAATACCTGTGCATAAGAACAATGCTACATTGGATACTATTCATGACTGTTGCTTCCAAATATTAAACCACCTTTCCTACAGTCCAGACCTGGCTCTGTCTAATTATTATTTATTCCCAAATATGAAAAAACGGCTTCATGGGAAGAAATATACAGACAGAGAAGTTAAAGCTGCAATTTTGAGGGCAAAACAAAACATTTTTTTTTTTTGAGGGTATAAATAAACTTATTGAAATATCTGAAATGTGTATTAAGGTTAAGGGTAAATATATTGAAAAGAAAAAGTAATAAGTAGTTTTTACCCTTAATTCTATGAATTTCTTGATCCCCCTCATACTTATCTAAAACAGTACTGCTAATGTTAATTACCCAATGCAACTCAAGGACAATTCTCAAACTACATTGTCTTAGCCTGGCTTCTCCCCAAAGCAATACTAAGACAAGCTAGTGTGCAAATAGTTCATTAGGGAAGTGATTCCTGAAAGGAGTGAGGAGCCACACAAATGAAACTGCACAGGACCAGTGAAGACATATAATGCACCGATGCATGATTATCGATCTGGTCTTTATGACGAGAGAGTTAGGCTTGATCCTGCCAGGACTCTTAAGGATCCCACTAGAATGTATCTCAGAGCCCTTCTCCAAGTGGGGATGGAGGAAGATTATGTTTGTTGGCTTTCAATTCCATTGGTTAAGCATAACCCCATGGGAATTAACTTACTCAAACAGGGGCCTTTCCTGGCTTGGTCAGTAAAATAATACTGCTCCCTATTGATTGAACTGGTTGTCACAGCAGCCGTGGAAATGGTGTGGAGAGGCTTTGAAGAGGCCCACAAGTAGAATCTAACACATTCATCCTTGGTGTCACGCAGATTTACTCATGCCTTCCATGTAAGTTCATCTCTTTCAAGGTGACTAGCTGTCACTCTGTAAGTAAAACAAGCTAGGTTCCACGCCTCAATAAGTGTTCATCATCTCTTTTCTGCAACTCCCTCTACAGATTTCTCTCACTCCTAGCCAATACTTCAACTGGTCCCCCGTCCCCAACGTTATCCCTAAGGGGGCTAAGCCCTTGGCTGCTCCTATGCATGGGCAGTTGAATTGTCAGCTCACTATCATCACCATGCAGAGATGAATCCCCTGAGTTCCTGATAAACTCAGACTTGCCTTAATTTCGGAGCAGCCACCCTAGCTTCTCTTGGTCATCGGGGTCTATTTTCCCCACCAGCAACTCCCTTCTTTGCTTGTTGATTTAATGATGAAGGAGAGCAAAATGGCCAGGTGAAACTAAAGTTAGAAGTTCAATGGAAAAATCACTGTCTCATGTTAGAAGTACCCTTTAGCTTGGGAATTTGGGCCTTTAATCTAGCAGGCCATAGTGATCAAGCCCCCGAGTCTCATTATAAAGGTTTGCATTCTCTTACCTCTCCTGTAGCCAACTCTCTTAACATGGGTTCCCTCTAATGCAGAATCTGGGACAGCCATGTGTGAAGGTAGTGTACTTAGGACATGATTCTTGGAGGGAAGGGTGAGGACTGGGGGGAAAGCAAAGGAGAGAGAAGGAAGAAGGGGAGAAAGCCAATTCAAGAACTTATTGTTGATTTGGCCACTGCTATGGTAGACAGGTGCTTAATAAATGTGTCTTGAAACTGTCTACCCAGAAGTCAATGAGAAAAGAATTTCTATCAGGGTGGTTAATTTTTTCCTTTGCATAAAGCTAAGTTGTGAATCATTGCCAAACCCCTCTCTTTAAAATCCTGCATTCCCTATGTGCAGTGCAGGCTAATTTTATTTTATTATTCAGGTCAGAGACATTTGCTTGTATCAGATATCATTTTCTATTTTTTTCGCCCTGAACTTCTAAATTATTCTGCCTTGAAGCTCCAGTATTGGATTTCTCTCAAGTTCCAGGACTTCAACAGCCTTCCTCTCTGTTTAGTGTAACTTCCAATGGTTCTCGGAGTGTCCCTATTTCCAAAGCGACTTTGCTCGCCCTCCCTTTGCTCTCCCCTCTCTGCCCCCCAGGCATTATGGACCAGAACATACTGTGATGATAAAAATTTTCACCCAAAATTCCTGGCTATGATCACATTGAGGCCTAAAAATACACATTTCATTTTTCAGATAGATTCAAACAAACATTACGTCCCACAAGTGAGTTGTAACTTCTTCCCAAAGAAGAAGCATTTCTGGTTGAAGGGAGGACTGGCAGAAGACATGGGTTCAAGTATGACCCTGGCACTTAACCTGCTAAGACACCTTCAGGAAACTGAAGCTCTAAAAGGGTAAGATCATTTCTCAAACTGGGAATGTGATCGTTACGGCTCTATCCCCTGAGTTGCTACAAAGATCAAATGCAAAAACATTTTCATAGCTTATTATTATCTTACACATTATTAATGTGGCTATTCTTATGTTATCATTATCAAAGTGTAAACTGGTAAAAATGACTTTCTATTGGTCTTTTTCAACACACATTTATTGAGAACTATGATTTACCAGGTCTGAGTGTAAATTTCAATGCCTATAAATAAAGATACAGTAGACTGTCAGCTAACCGGCACCCATGCGGGTAAATGTAGTATCATTTCTTCAGTTCTTTTTGCCAGTTGCTTGAAAGGGTCAGTTGCTTGTGTTCTGGTTAACACAGAGTCTATATATTTAGCAAATCCTAATTAAACTCTGTTCCTTTGGTTTTAGTCTCCCTGAGCCACCATAACACAATATCATAGACTGGAGGGCTTAAACAACAGAAGTGACCTCTCACTGTTCTGGAGGCTAGAAGTCCCAGACCAAGGTGCCAGCAGATTCAGTTTCTGATGGGAACTCTCTGCCTGGCTTACAGATGGCCTTTCCTCTATGCAGGGAGGGAGAGGGGAAGAGAGGGAGAAAGGGGTAGAGGGAAGTAGAGAGGGATTGGGAGAGGGAGGGAGGAAAGAAGAGAGGGAGGCAGGTGAGAGGAAGAGATTGATTTTTGGCATCTCTTCCTTTTCTTATACGGACATCCAGCCCACTCTTATGATCTCGTTTAACCTTAATTACCTCTCTAAAAGTCCCATCTGCCAATACTGTCATATTAGGAGTTAGGGCCTCAACCTATGAATTTTAGGGATCACAACTTAGTACAGACGTCTTCTGAGCTTGAAGTATAAGTAATCAAGTTAGAAAAAAGATCCCCATCCTTTCTTCAGATTCATGTATTAGAAAGCCCCCATCTAATTTGTGCTTTAAAAAGAAACACCTCCCAGTCCTAACTCCACCTTCACTCAACACCTCTCACCCAGGGAAGCCATTGGCTATTGCCCATCCAGGCCGCCTGCGGTCCTCACTTCTGAGACAAGTTGCAGAGCTCCATTGTATAGGCCTCAGTCCTAGCATGTCAGCAGGCTCTTTCGGCTTCCTTTGTTATATTATAGATTACATTTCTGAAAAAGACAACTTTCTCTAAGTTTCTGTCTCTGCCTCTCTATCTCCTGTTCCTGGCTCTTGGTTTTCTTCTGTCTGTCTCCCCTGCCCTCCTCGCTTCTCTCCTCTTCTCTCTCTTTCCAAGGTGCCAATATAGTAGAAGTCTGAACTGACAAGGAAAATAGTATGTTTATTTGAACTTTCTAGATTGTCAATTGAACCCAGTGCTTTAAATATGGAAGCACTCCATCTAATGGTATCTGAAGGTTTAAAAAAATATATTAAACATATTATTTGAAAAAGCAACTAATATACTATTAAAAAATAAGCTTATTTTATGTCTTCTGAATTTTCGATATCCCCTACGGATCACTGCTTTCACCTTCCCTTTTCTCTTCCTTCTTCAATTTTCCTCTCTTCTCTGTCTCTGTGTATCTTCCCTATGTCACTGTCCCTCTCTGCTTCTCTCTCTAATCTCTCACTGGCTCTTTCATCATCTCTATCTTTTCATTTTTTCATCACAATGCCTCTTCTTCCCTCTCTCTTTCTCCCTCTTGCTACAGCAGGTCCTATGACAAGCCACTCAACTGAATGACTCTTCCTACCCTGCTGAGGTCGTGTGGGAGATTTGGGTCACCTGATTATTTCATACAGGAAAGACAGGTGACTTCACAAAGCAAAGTTCTAGGCTTCCCCCTGCCTCTCTACTTTGTACGGATGAATTCACTTTACCCCTTTATTCAGAGTCCTAAATAAAAAGCCAAGAGGAGTGCCTCTTGGTTTCACACCACTCTGCACCCCCATTCTAGGCAGAGGTGCAGAGAGGGGTCAGGGCACAATCTGCCTTCCTCTTCTAATTTTGTCTTGTGTCTTCTTCCCAGAATCTCTGCAGCTCAAAGGCTTAGGCTTCCAGGTTCTCCTTCCCTGCAGTTGTGTTCTTCTACCTAAGGCAGCAAGCCTCAGGTAGAAGGAATAACTGAAATCTAGAAGAAACTCTATGATCTAAGATGTTCAGCTTTGCTTCATCATCTAATAAAGGAATTTAGAAAATCCTCTCTGTACATTCCCCTGTTCTTCCTTACTGTCATGCTCCTGTTTTATTCAGTCACAATGTGCCCAGTTAAAAGTGCCCTGCTCTCCAGACTCAGAATTACTAGGGCTGCCCATGTGACCAAGTTCTCACATTAATGAACAGTGAGTGAAAAGCACGGGACAGGGTTGTTTTGTTTGTTTGTTTTTTCAATAAAAGGAACAGCCTTAACTGGTATTTGTTCTTGGGTTTCTATCCTTTTCCTTTCCTGCCTTTTCCTGCCAGGAATGCAGACATGGTGACTAGCAGTACAGTAGCAGCAGGCAAGCGCTGAGCACAGTAACAGAGGGAGGTGGCAGGCATCTGGGCTTGTATCAGGCATGGTGGCATCGGAGAAATAGAGGCATAGGGTGGGAGTGGGGTGGGGAAGCAGAGATAGAGAGAGGTGGATTGCAAAGGACTGGCTTATGCGATTGTGAGGCTGTCTAGGCAAGTCTGAAAGCTGTAGAACAGGCCTCTGGGGAGCCTAGGCTGGGGCTTGGGACACAGGCTGATGGTGCAGTCTACAGATGGCATTTCTTGTCATTCAGGGAAGCCTCCATTCTGCTCTTCAGGTCTTTCAATAGATTGCATTTGGGCCCACCCAGATTACTTTGGATAATCTTTCTTACTTAAACTGATTAAAGATCTTAATCACATCTACAAAACACAGTGGACACTCTGTTAACTGACACCCATGGGGTTTGGTAGATGCCGAATCAATGTAAGTACACTCTCTGTTCCGATTAATTGAGAGTCTACTGCACCTTCACAGCACCAGATTAGCATCTGAGTGAATAACTGGGGATTATAGCCCAGCCAAGTTGACATATGAAAGCTACCATCATGCATCCCAAACAGCATTGTGTTGTCACCATACTTGCTCTGGATGATGTGTCTCTGAATTTGTTGTTATGTGAAGAAAAAAAAAGAAAACCTTGTCAATTAAGTCTTGGTAGCCAGGTATCTGTTAGGTGCAACCAAATGCAAATCCTAACTGATATATTCTCATTCACACAACTCAATTTTAAGCTTTTTGTTTGTTATGGACTCAAACAAATATCTATTAATAATTTTTAAATCAAAACTGAGCAATAGCTCTGTTGTGTTAGGCTGCTTTTCCTCAAAACGCTGAAATTCATTGTGTCTACAACTGAGAAAGCCCCAGGCAACACGATTGATAAGATGTGAAAATACCACTAAAACCTTTTAACAAGAAAGTATCCCCACTCTAATACATACATAGAAAATAAGTAATTTGAGCAACGTTGGAACACAGATCTGCCTGAAGCTGAAACCTGTCCTATCTTTACTACGCCAAGATGTGAGCACATGCTCTGCTTGGCTGTCGGTGGGAAAGAGAACCATCAACAAAGCTATTACGTGATTTCTTGAAGAACTTCATACATATAGGAATGAGCAAATTATTGCCAGTAATATTTAGCTAACGCAGATTTACTCAATATAGATTTCTGTTACCATCATGATTAAAATGGAAATTTCAGCCTTTTACCTTATTCAGAATAATAAATGTTGGCTAATCTATGACTGTATTAAAAAAAAAAAGAAGAAGAAAGAGAGAGAAAAGAAAGACAATTAAAGCTGATCACTTCTCAATGCAATCTGTCCAAAACCACAAAGATGCGCTTTGAGTAAACAGGATGGGTCAGGGGTGGGGGTGGGGGAGGGGGGTTGGGGGAGGGTCAGCTAGAGCTTCAGTGTCTGTACTTGTTCTTGTCCAGTGAGCGTGTCAGGATGGGACTATGAACTTGTGTGTGCCAACTTGATTTTGAAAATGTTGGCCCTGATCTGCAAAGACAACATTACTGTTGTCTCCCTCCAAAGACCCCTGCTAATAAAGAATCTTTGCATTTTTGTGGAATTTGATGGAATCTTCTCTCTTTGCTCATTTAGTTCCACAAAACTTTAAGAGGTAGGCAGGGTAAAGATTTTGATTCCTGTTTTATACATGAGGAAATAGCTTCAGAGACATGACATGAGTCACTCGAGGTCACGTGGCAAGCAAACCATACCGCCCTCCATGATCCCTGGGAAAGAACGAAAAACAGCTTCAAGTATTTAGCGAACTCTTTTGAAAATAGACTATAACTTGAGTCAGAATGTCTTGCTTATGATAAGAGCCCCCAAAATATGGAAGAGCATGGCTCTCTGCTTCCCTTTTCAGTGGAGGACTAAAATTTACAAAATATGCCAGGCCCGTGCAGTTCTCACTATTGTTAACTATTAATTTCTTGAGAGGTCATGGTGAGACAGTTTCAGGGAGGCTGGGCATGTCTGCCTTCTTGTTATGCTTTAAATGTTATTAAATTCACATCTGAATTGTTCTAAGCCCTGTGTATTTTCAGGCCCTATCGCTTCTTGGGCCAATATGGGATATGCAAGTACAAACTTACTAATAAGGTCCCTTGTGGTTGGCCATGAATGTGGGGAAAATAGTAAACATCCACCCTCTTTCATAGGCTAAAATAAAATTAGACCTAACCCAAAGATACGCAGAAGTACATCTTATCTTTTTTTTTTTTCCTTTCTGATCATGTCCTTGAAGTAGATAATAATTGTTAGTATTTGTGTGGCACTTTACAACTTACTGAGTGCTTTCAGAGCCACAGTTTCAATGAATACATTTCTTACATAATAGAGAATCTGACCTTGTGTGTGGGGCCAGGGAAGACTGACTTATCTGAAACATTTTTGAGTTTGGCCCTGAAACTAAAAACCCATCTCCTTTCTACTACACCAAGCTATTAGCAAAAGTCTCCACTTGGCTGCCTGTGGAGAAGAATCATCAACAGCACTCTCAAGTGAATTTGTTTAGAACATGTTCATAAAAATGATCATTGTAAAAACTGTGAATTATATTTATTTTAAATTAAATTTATTCACTATTGATTTGCTCTCCTATATCTATTAAAATTGAAATCCCAGCCAATATATCTTCTTCAGAATGACAGAGGCAGGTTAATCTATGACAGTGTGAAAAAATAAAGTAAAAATATTAAAAAGTGTGAGTTTGGGGGAAACAAGAACGGGCTGTTAGTGTGTTTAGGATGATGAAAGGAGACTCCAGAGGGAGGTTAGGCCAATTTTGAGAGTATAATAGGTATAGCAGATGATTTGAGAATATGTATATTCAATTTGGATATATACACATCAATTCATTTTGGGATCAATTAAATATATATTCAAATATATTTAATCATAATTATATAATAACATGTTACTTCAATATACATTGAATTGACTTGATATATAGACTATGATCTATTTTATTCTCATGCCCTTTTTGTTCCCAATGCCTACCGCAGTGCTTGGTGCCATCATAAACATTGTTTAAAAAAATATGTCTGCTTTATATGATCTACATTTTTTGCTACCTCCATACCAAACACAGATGTCAGAGCATAGTAAATAGTTTGATAAGAACTTGATCAACTGAACTGAATTGACCCTTTCAAATTTTGTTTCCTGAGTTCAAAGCACTTCACTGTCAGCACTAGTTAGATAACTCAGGAGTTCACTTTTCTATTGCCAAAAAGGAGAAAGTAATATGATGCAGAAAGGTCCCTATTCTGACAAGTCTGTGGGAGGGTCTGGTTTCCTGGTCGGAGACCTAGCAATCAATTAAAGAAAAGGAAATGGTTGCCACTGGAAACCTTGAGGCTCTGTAGCTGTCAGAGGGAGTGAAAGGCTGGAAGCTAATCAGGCATAATGAGCTTACAGTACCATAGATCATGTCAGCTAGCATTCTTATTAATTTCCTGCCCAACGGGCATGCACAGAGGACTGCTTCATCCATCAGTCGTTCCCCAGCCTGAGACACTAAATCACTTGTCAAATCAGGAATGCAGTGATACAAATTCAGGAGTGACATAGTGGCAGGAATATTGTCCGTCATTCCCCTATACCCGACCTTTGGAGAGCATCTTACCCACACTTCCTTTTTGACTGGGAGGGACCAGACTCTGAGAATATGAAACAGTCAAGGACCAGAAAGAATGTCTAGCCCAAGGATGGCAGTACACTCATTGTTGATATAAAAGGTTGTACTAGAGCCGGATGGCACAAATATGGCACATGTGCTGCATGTCTCCTTCTCTGTGTCCTTGACATACATTGCAAATCAATCATTCCTTTCCATCCTGGGCACAACTGCAAAATCCTTCTCACCATTGCATATCATATACCTACTACCAATGGATTTCCAAAGGTGTATTATGAGGGGGATGAATATTTCCTTATTGGTTGTGGGCAACTGAAGGGACGTTTTAATGTTTCCCATCATGCTCCTTTTTATAATTCTTGATTAAAATATTTGCTAGCATTTTCTTTTAATATAAAATTTCTGGCCCGTAGAGTCCATCTTACATTGTACAACAGTGTTACTAATATTCTTTCCAAATCGAGGTGAAATCGATTGAATTAGAATAAACCAGGCACAAGTGTCTCACATAAGGGCTAAGCCCAAGTATGAAGATTTGGAGACAGTTTAGTCTTGTGAGGCAAACCTGAGGGAGTCAATGGATACTTTTCCAGTCAAAGAGATGAAAGTTTAATAATGAAAGATCATTATTATGCAAAGGAATAAATGTCAGCACTGTGAAGAGAAATAGGATGAGCATCCAATAAGGTAAAGTAACTCACCCAGAGTCACACATCTAGCTGCACAGACAGGTAACTAACCTGCATCCCTTGATCAAGAGCTCAGGTCCTTTCCACTAGATTCACCACTTCCACTGAAGGTTGATTACACCCCTTTATTTCATCTTTGAGCAGAGAGGTTCTTAATGAAAGAAGAACCAATAGAGAATGCAGCACCACATCAAGCTAACAGTAAAGAAATCACAAGGATATGAGATCAGAGTTGGCAGGCAGGCTTCTGAAATGGGGGGAAACATTTTAGTTCAAACATGTCAACAACTTGGCCTTGCTATTATAAGACCTTCAGTAGCCTTCGATGAATGTTAATAGATAATTTCCTTTTTTGCTAGTTGAAGCTGTTGCCCTCAAAAAGAATTGAAACAGATTAGAAA
>PVKE010015682.1:0-33100 GCA_004027555.1 Craseonycteris thonglongyai
AATTACAAACATTTTCTATAGCTTCACAACAAATTATCACAAATTTGGTGCCGTCATACAAGAGAAATTTTTATCGTACAATTCTATAGGTCACAATTAGGTGGGTTCTCTGCTCAGGGTCTCTTCAGGGTAAAATCCAGGTTTTGACTAGGGCTGCCATCTCGTCTGAGGTTCAGGATTCTCTTCTAAGCTCACATGCTATTGACAGAATGTGTTTCATTGCTGTTGTAGACTGAGGTCCCTAATATCTTGCTGGCTGTAGGTCTTAATTCCTAGAGGCTGTCTGCAGTTCCTTGCCATGTGGTCCCCATATATAGTTACAGCATATTTGCTGCTGCTTCTTTCAGGTTACCAGGAACACAGCTCTCTGACTTTGTCAGATGTTTACAATCTGGAAAAAAATCTGCTCTTAAAGGTTAGGCCTACCCTGAAAATAATCACACGAGCAATAGATCATCAAATTCACAAATTCTGTCCACACTCAGGAGAGGAGATTATATAGGTCTTGTATATCAGGAAGTGGGACCCTGGGAGTGGGGGGTGCATTTAAAAATTCTGCCTATCACAATCATATTTAATATATATAGATGTAGTATCAACAGACAAGAGCTATCTGGAAATTATTCAGCCATGAATGTGAAAAACAGGCATTATGGCTGGATTTTTTCTGGACAGTCCTCATACATGTGATATATAATAATATAATTATTACTTATAATAATTTTGCTTACTATGTGCCAAAAAGTCATAAACCATCTTATGTGCATTTCACCCATTTAATCCCCTCAACAAATCTATGAGGGATATTATATTCATCATTTCACAGGTTACAGAAGTAATTGAGGCTTACAAAAGTTAAGTAATTTGCCTAAAGTTACACAGCTAATAAGTGGCAGAATCTGGACTATAGCTCACTCTATTCCCAGATAGTATAAACTTTGGAATTGAACAGACCTGTTATATATATGCTCCTGGTGTCCTATAATTCTTCTTCATCTGTGTAACACTTGTCACAATGGCAGTTTAATTGTGAAGTAAATTGGTTATTTCTGTCTTCCTACATAGACCACAATCCTCATCAAGGCAGTCGTATCCGTTTAACTACAACAGAAAACCTGACTAACAGTAGCTTAAATAAATAGGGATTTGCTTTCTTCATCTACAAAGAGAAGTCAGAGGTAGTAGCTGTTGTTAATGTTTCAGAGGCTCAACAGTGTCAGGCTGCCTCTGACTCTTTTGGTCTTTACTTTATGGGTTCAAGATCACTTTTGTAGTTCCCATCACCATATCCAAATCACAACTACAAGAAAGGAAGTGATGAACATAGCTGCATCTGTCTCCTTTCAGTGGGAAAGCAAATTTTCCATTTTTGAGCTTGGGCAAAACAACTCCAAGCTAAAAAAGGGCTGAAGGGTGAGATTTTGCAGTCTGAACTGCAGAATAAAGGTATAGTGAATATTTGTTAAGCAAAAATTAGTACCTGCCACAGGCAGGAATTATTATGTCTTATTCATCATTTTATTTCCTGCACTCAGTTTAATGTTTTGCACATAGTAAGCTCTTATTATTGAATGAATGTTTGCTAAATAATGCATGCAAAATGCTTAGCACAGTGCTTTCCATATACTAGGTAGATAGGTAGTTCATACACAATAACTATAGGTAAGCGCATTGTTTAGAGACCTCAGACATGAGACAGAGATGATAGATGATAGAGGACAGTAAGCTTAAGATAGATAGATAGATAGATAGATAGATAGATAGATAGATAGATAGATAGATAGATAGATAGATAGATAGATAGATAGATCGATGATAGATAGATAGATAGATAGATAGATAGATAGATAGATAGATAGATAGATAGATAGATAGATATGGATGTATACTTTCCAACACTACAGGCACACCTTGGCGATATTGCAGCTTGGTTTCCAGACTACCATAATAAAGCCAGAATCGCAATAAAGAGAATCATGATCTTTTTGCTGGTGGAGGAGTTTGCCTTTAGTTTGTAAAAAAAATCACACCTGTGAAGGCAATAAAGTAAAGAGTGATAAAACAAGATGTGCCTGTATTTGATTGATTCAGGATAGCACCAACAGCTGATGACTCTAATGGGTACCTTAGCCACAGAAAGGCCAAAATATGGTCTGCTCCTGGGTAGGGAAATGGGAAGTGATGAATCTTCTAGTCCCCATGGTGCTTTGCAGGCTAAGGCTGGACAAAAAGGAGATAACCCTGTAGCAAATGCTCAGCTGCTGCTCATGACACTTAGTTTACATAGCTAGTGAAAGGGTACATGCTAAAACTTCCTTTCTTTCAGTAAAGAGGGACAAAAAACCACCCTTATGGTCGCAAGACTTCTTTGCCTGAAGTGTAGGCAAGACAGAATTTTAAGACCTCTGTGCTACCATCTTCTTCTTGGCATTTCAACAAGTTTCCTGGTCTCCACCTTACTTCTCTCTCCATCTCTGGCTAGGTAGCAAGGTATGTTTAGATTACCAGGCGATAGCTTCTCAGCCTTTTGTCTAAGATCATATGTAGATTACCAGGTGAAATAGACACAGGTTTGAACTGCATAGGTCTACATGGATTTTTTGAATAATTAACACTGTAAATGTCTTTTCTCTTCCTAATGATTTTCTTAGCAATATTTTCTTTTCTCTAGCTTATTTTATTGTAAGAATACAGTATGTAATACATATAATATACAAAATATGTGTTAATTCACTGTTTATATTACCGTCAAGGCTTCCAATCAAGAGTAGACGAGAAGTAGCAAAGTTTGGGGGGAGTCAAAAGTTACATGTGGATTTTTGACTGCAAAGCAAGGGTCAGTGCCTCCAACCCCCACATAGTTCAAGTGCCAAATGAATACTGCAGACACTGCTCACCTGCTTACAAATGGAAGTTGAACACTCTGGGCCTTGCATGCAAACTGGTTCCCTCTTCCCTCAACAGCCACTGTGTAATTTGGGTGAGTATATCAGTGTCCCAGAGCTGCTGTAACAAAGAACCACATCCTGGAGGCTTAAAAAAACAGAAATTTAGGATCTCACAGTTCTGGAGGCTGAAAGTTCCAGGACTAGTTGGCAGCAGGGTTGGTTCCTTCTGAGGGCTGTGAGGAAGGGATCTGCTTTGGGCCTCTCCCCTAACTTCTGGCATGTTGCTGGCAATTTTTCAAGTTCCTCAGCTTGTCTTCCTTGGCTTATTGAAGCATCACCCTGATCTCTGCCTTCATTTTCAGATGGCGTTTCCCCTGTGGGCCTCTGTCTCTGTGTCCAAATTTCCCCTTTCCTAAGGACATAGTCATATTGAATTAGGTCTGTCCTAATGGCCTCATCTTAACTCTATCATCTACAAAGTCTCTATTTTCAAATAAGGTCATATTCACCAGTACCAGGGATTAGGGCTCTGATATCATTTTTTTTTTTTTGGTGGGGGAAGGGGACATAATTTAACACATATCTATGAGGAACTGGTTCATATATACGTGCCTTTGCTTAAACAAAGAACAGTAGTGACATTTGGGCTTCCTAAAATGTTGAAATTACTTTCAGGATCTTGGGCAAAAATTAAGACCTATGAAGACTGAGTTCATGTAATGTTTTTTCTATAGTAGAAGTTAATTAAGCATAATGAGAAGAGATTTATGTTTTGTGGCTTTATGAAATTTCTCGGATAAACAAGTGGTCAGGTCAGAAAGTGTAGTGGTTATGATTACAGTTACAATGCATGGCACATAGCCTCCATATGCAGGTAACCATAGTAATGCTATAATAGGCTCATTTATGGATGAAGAAACAGAGTAGTTAGAGAACATGCCTAAGGTCAGGCCCAACCTGGGAGGCATGCATCCAGAATACTAATCACTGTATGTTTGATTCCCAAAACTGTTATGAGCATGCTGCCTGTTTTTGTTTCAGAAAACATGGTCTCTATACATTTGTTGTTCAAATGAGCCATACAAATTACAGTGGCTGAACATGAAAAAATGAGACTGTGGACAAAATAAACTTTTAATAAAAAATGTGTGTGTGTGTGTGTGTGTGTGTGTGTGTGTGAGTGATACCCACATTGCTGAAATGGCCCTTCATTTATTTATTAATATCAATTTCATCAGATACATCATGATTATACCTGAAATGAGCAGACCGTGGTATGTCTCAAATGTTGTTTAAAAATGTGGATTGGTTGTTTTAAATAACTTTTCCAATCCTTAAAAATATTATTTACTTCTTATGGACTCTTGCAGGTAAAAATTAAGGCGAACATTCAAGTCTTGCCTATGTCACTGCTAAAAACACCTCAGGAAGGGACAGGCATTATTGAGAATTTGATAATAGCAGAGTTTTAAAAAGTGTCATTTGTTTTAAAGTACTCTGTGGTCTAGAAAGATGTAGATTCCTCATCAAACTATTTAATTGAAGTCTTCTTACTACCCAGGTTAAATTACATTAAAGAGAAGAATTTCTTTAAATCACTTTGCTGTAATAGGAGTTTTTGGCTAAGAACCCAGTTTAAAATAAATGGGACACTGGCTAGATTCAGACATTTTTGTCATACAAATTTAAGCTCCAAATCTCTTTGCAGTAATGGATTTTGATCTGTTGTAAAAATGGTCAATTGTTTTCAACATTGTACCTCTCTTCATGTCCAGTAGTAACTGAGGAGCAACTTTTGGAACTTTTGCTAATTACCAATGGTCTGCGTTTATGATAATAAAGTGAAACAATGTAGCACAGCTGTAAGAACTGCTTTTAAGCCTGTAACCAGCCCTTAGGCTATTTCTGCCTTGGGAATTCAGATGCTGAAGCTTCACATATTCATCCAGCGTATTCTTTAAACACCTACTGTGGGCCAGGTGCTGTTCTAGGTGAATGAGATACTTCAGTGAACGGACATAAAGATCCCTGCCTTGTGGCATTTACTTCTAGTAGCAGGAGACAGGCAACAAATAGTAAAATACTGTAAGAAAAAAGTCAGACGTGTCAGAATAAAATAACCAGAATGAAAGAGTAAGGAGGTGATAATGCCATGAGGAAAAGAATAAAGGACAGCAAGGCAAGAGGCCCTGGGAATGTTGACAAGTGACATCAGCAGCTTAAATAACAGCTGGGCCAGAGCAGGCCTCTTGCAAAGGCAACCCTGGAGGCTCAGCCTGGAGAAGCTGGAATCAGGGTTTTGAAGGGATGAAACTAAGCAGGAATATGTAGAGGTACATGTGTACTGAAACAGTGGCTCATGTGGATGGGGTTCCAGAGCCAAGGCTGGGCTGAAGAGAATTCTAGAGGTACTACATTCCCCTCCCAACCTCCATCCATCCAACTTAGTCTCATAATTTAAAGCAACTGTTTATGTGGCATAGAAGAGAAGCCACAAGTTTCCCCTTAAAGATGAGGGGACAGGGATGGAGGTAAATGATAATAAGATGATTGTCTATTGGCATAGCTCATTATTCAGGGATGGCGTTTTTAAAATCAGCTCAAGGCAAAATGGAAATGTTGAAAATTACCCTTGAAAATTGCACTGGAAAGTGCCCACAGGAGACCAGCATATCCCAAGACCTCTTATGAACTCTGCACTGCCAGGTTTTCTTTTGGTTTTGGAATAGCTTTGTTTGTTTGATTGAGCAGCAGGTGAAATCATTGATTTGCACTGTAGGGCCACATTGATAAGTATGGTCAGAGGTTCCCAAGGGGCCTGAGATAGATTTATTTCATAGCAGCAGATTCCTGTCCCTTGTCTCACTCTGGGGAGGATGATCCTTGAGGGCGGTGGCAAGTAAGTGCTATTTTAACATCTCTCTCCCCCAAGGAAGCATAGTTGAACAATTTGCATAAATCATTTATAATGATCATTTAATGACTCTACCTATCAAGACTCAGGTTGTGTTGATCAGCTGTTCTCTGTGTGCCTCTGTCTCTCTCTTTCTGCCTCTCTGATACACTGTCTGACCTTCTCTTGCCTCTTTTCTACTGCTGTGCAAAGCCCCAAAGTTTAGGGCCATGTGGCATTTGCCCTGTTTTACTGTTCAATAAGAATACCTCTACTAAGCTATTTAAATACCTGCATATTTTTCGGTTGTCTATTTCATTTAGTTCAATAAAAATGAGTGAAATGAGTTAAAGAAGAAAACTTATGCAAAATATCACAATTCACTTCTACACACATACTTTATATAGGCAAGATCCAAATTGAGAGGACTGCTGGATGCAGAGAATTTAGGTAGGGTGACCAGACATCCCGCTTTTTAACAATTTGTCCTGCGTCCCACGGCGTTTTTAAAAATTCCCGATTTTTGGAAAGAATGCGCAACAAGCTAGGGAACGGCGGGAGATAGACCAAATTTTTAATCAAGAACCCCCACCCCGCCCCCCACCCCCCGGTCAATGGTGTCCCACTTTATCAATGTTAAAATCTGGTCACCTTAAATTTAGGACAAGTTCACAATATCATGAAAGTTGAAGACCCTTTGTTTAATTGTTAGTCATGATTGTTCTGATTACATATGCATAAACTTCTCCCTGGGGATAACAGATAAGGAGATTAATTGTCTTTCTCTAAGCAACACACAAGCTTTCCGAAGATCAGCTATATTATAACAACTCAGATTATAAATTCAAGATTCTAGTTACTTAGTTTAAATATTTCAAAGATTAAAGTTAACTTCTCAAAGTGCCCAAACCAAAAAGAAAAAAGAATAAGAGAGAAAGAAAAATGTACTTTCTGTGTTTGTGATTGTTTTGTATATTGTGAGTGTTTTTAATCAAGTAAGTATGATACGAAATATTGTTTTGATTGGGGAAATATAAAAATTAGAGAAGAAGTAATTAAAATTTTAGTTCTTCGCCTGGCATAGTTCTTAGAGTAGAGAAATTTTAAAAATTCTCAAAGATAATTATGTCTCCCCAAATTTTCATCTTGGCTTCAATAAGGAAGTTCCCTTCGGTAGACTTCTGAGGAATCACCAGAGTTTAGAAATGAGTAACATGAACTCTAGTCCAAAAGAAAAAGTAAAAAACTTAAAATGTACTGCTCCATCCTGGCTGACTGCCAAGTTTCCAATTTTCTGCAACTTTTTAATAGATGGAATAACCCTTACAAATATCTAATCTCATATATATTTAGGATAAAATAGTTAAGCCAGTTCAAGGGTGTAATATCAAGGATTAGTTGCTTAAATCCTTTAAGGACTACTTTTTAAAATGAAATTTTAGGAATGGAATAGCTTTCTAAACAGGAGTCCTATGATGTAACCTTGTAACAGGGTGAAGAAGGAAGGGACCGTAGAAGGAGGAGGCTGCTCAGGGCAGCGTAAATCAAGGCACCTGATGAATCTTCTTGCCCTCGGGATGGAGGTTCTAGGGACTGAGAGGCTTAATTGGTGCTAATTGACCACAGTTGACAAAGAGCTGCAAGCCAGCATAGGTGGCTGTCATTACTAGTGATGGGCCATAATTGACAGGGGAAGAAGGACACTCCTACTGCCTTCCAGGCAGGGATATAAAACTGAAGGAAAAAATAACAACAACAACAAAAAAAAACTGAAGGAGGTAGGAAGCCAGGGGCAGCAGAGGAGGGAAGCTAAGACGGTCCTTGGGTCACGCAGCTGGCGTGACCTGCAAGCCACAGCAGCAGAAGCGGAGTTGGGACACAGCGATTTGGTTAGCACAGGGCAGCACTGGGGACAGGGTGGTTTGGTTTGCAGGGAGCAGCCATCCGACCCAGAGGCACAGGGCAGCGCCCTGGGGCCCTGGCAGCGCAGCTGCAGGAGATAGGCAGTCATTAAGGGTGGAAAGCTGGTGCCTTCTCTGGTTACGGGTGCTCGAACAATAAATGCTTATTCTGACCCAACTCCTGGGTCAGTCTATTGGCTGAACAGCGCAGGCAGCACAAGCCCGGACTCAGTTTCCCTCTGGCAACAGTTTTGGTAACCACAGAGGGATTATCTCGGTTTTATCCAGGAGCAACCTGAAAAACATTCAACCCCTCTTGTAACTGTGGTGTGGGTGAAGGGTGTGGGCTGTGACCTGGGCATGCAAAACTTCTTTAGAATTCAGTTTAAAATGGCCCAAGGGAGCTGATGTCAAAACTCCAGCGTGAGACCTCGGGTCTGGGAAGCTACTGCAAATCCTGATAGTCCATGAAACGTCTGAAGGACCAACAGGGCAGTTGTGCCTGCCAGGGAGTTACTTGCAAGAGGAACCACAGAACCTTGTGGGAGGGAATTTGCCCCAGGACAGGTGAGGCGTGCCACTCTGGTCCAAGGACAATGGGCCATTGTCCAAGGGGAGGGGCAGTCTGAGGTTAACAAGGTTCATGGTGCTCAGATTTCCCTCTGGCCCTGGCTGTGTCCAGAGACCACTGCCTGAGTCCAGGAGACAGAGTGTCCAACAAAAAACTGATCAGCAGCATCGTTTTAAAACGGAGGTTGGACAGTGTTGCTCTGCGGCCTGTAACAGAACACAGGCGGGCAGCGTGAATTCCATAACCAGCCGGAAGACCGGTGGCATGTGTCACAGCGGTTACACACTGGAAATGCCATTCAGATCAGCCACCTGGGATCCCTGGGCCATGTTATATGAGAGAAAGATGAAGGACCACAGCCACCTGGTTGCTGGATATCACAACAACCTGAAACCCAAGTAAGTGCTCCTGGGAGGACAGGGGCTCCGTGCTGCAGCTGGTAGGAGTAAATCTGCCTGTGTAGCCATGCAGACTCTGAGGGCTTCCTTAGCTGCTCCCAGAGGCCCGGGACCACGCTGCTGCTTCCCATGATTCATCTGGAGGGACCAGGCCAGACAGACCCGCTTTCATTAAGAACCTCTTGATCTTACTTCCTTGCTTGCCATCCCAAGGCTGCTGTGGCCTAAGGAGAGACAGGCTAGGAGTTTAAGAGCCTGTTATTCAAGAAGCCCGGCTCCTTTCCACCCCCACCTCAACCCCCAATGCATGCACATTGCTTTAGATGAGATCATACTGGGCACACATGGCATTCAGCAAAGATTATGAAAGAAAAAAAATGAAACAAGAACAAATTAAGATAAACATTCTGCATAACTATTGTGTTAGGATGAACAACCTGGTACATTCACTCAGGGAAGCTTTCTGGGAAGAAGCGAAGTGATAAAAACATTGGTGAAGAGCATTGCTGTTTTGACTTGTGATTGTGAACTCTTCATCCCCTCTGCAATATTATTAGTTCAGGCAGGAGTGCACACATGTGTGCACGTTCACACACACACACACACACACACACACACACACACACACAGAGTTCTCTGAACTGGAGCAAGGTCACTGAGCAGCACTTGCAACAATTCCCAGCGGTACCATCCACAGTTCTATTGCCATCCTCAGGAGATGACAAAGTAAGTAATAGCCATGAAAACTTTAACTGCCCATATTTGAATCTCCTGGGCACTGTGAAAAGGAAAGCAGGCTCAAGATTCATGCTATAAAAGCTGAGCACCAATGAAGTAGGAGCTGGAAGCAGCCTGGCTGTGTGAATCAGCCACACAGGAGAAATCCAAGTTCCCTGTGTGATCAAGGGAAAGGCACTCATCTTCTCTCTGAACTTCGGTTCCTCATCTGTAAAATGGGAGTAATGTAGGGTGACCAGACGTCCCGCTTTTGGCGGGACAGTCCCGATTTTTAACAATTTGTCCCGCGTCCCACCGTGTTTTAAAAAAGTCCCGATTTTTGGAAAGAATGCACGACAAGCTAGGGAACGGCAGGAGATAGACCAAATTTTTAATCAAGAACGCCACCCCCCCCACCCCCACCCCCAGTCAATGGTGTCCCGCTTTACCAATGTTAAAATCTGGTCACCTTAGATGGTCACCTTAAAGAAGCATGAAGGGGATGCTGGGATAGCTCAATGGGTGGAGCGCTCATCTTGCAGCCCCAGGGTCCAGGGATCATATTTCGGCCTTGGCCAGTGCGGACCCCCGTGCTAAGCTGGGGTGTTCCCCCAGTTTGGTTTTCACTGAGGCGAGCTTCCCATGTGGGAGCCCTCCAGTCCCCCCACCTATGGAGTGAAACTGTCAAAAACTAATGATGTACAACTGTGAAGACTGCTGTCGGCCCTCCCCCTTCTCTCTCTGTCAAAAACAATAAAAATAAAACTTATAAAAAAATGAACAGGGGAAGCCGGGATGGCTCAGTGGGTTAGGCGCTCACTTTGTAGCGCCGGGGACCGAGGATCAAATCCCGGCCCGGGCCCGTGCTGAACTGGGAGCTCCCCTAGTTCAGTTCTCTCTCTATCTCTGTATCTCTCTCTCTCTCCCTCTCTGTCAAAAATAAATAAATAAATAAATAAATAAATAAATAATTTTAAAAAAAAAGAACAGTGAAAATAAAATATACGGATATAAAAGCCAGTAAGGCATCTGGCCTATAGAAAGCAACACATTAGGACTGTAGTTCTGCAGATGGTACCAGAGGTCCCTCAACCACGAAACTGAAACAATGTGAGAATTCAGTGAAACTGACAGTTACTGACCATGTCTAGGACAATCATTCTGGACTCCGGCTACCCTCCTGTGCCCCAGCCCTGTACCTTTCTGTTTCCGCTTGCATCAGCCAAAAGCTGATGTAGAGGCCATGCTCACGGCACGAAGTGCCTAACGCTGGGACTTTGAGGGATGCTTCACTCCTCGGGCGCTGTCAGTCCTGCTGCAGCCCTGGGGCCAGGGAAGCTGTCTTTGCTTCTTTCTCGTGGCTGCTTACCTCACCCCAGGTACCTGACAAGCGCTAGCCCCTGCTGCTAGCTCTGGGCCTGGGGCCCCGGACCTGATGGCAGGAAGGTGTTTCCCCCTAGTGCTGGGCTGTGGTCTGGCACTGTGATCACTTCTGTAGTCACTGGTGCTGCTCAGTAGCCCCAGCCCTTTGATTTTCTTGAAGGGGAAAAGGTGTGTTTCCAATTAAAATAGAGAAAACCGTGGGGTGTTGGCATGCCTTAACTCCCCTTCTCTGATCTACCAGTTGATGGTGCTGTGAACATTACTTAATCCAAACAACAACACTAGAACATGGGTAGTACTTCCCCCAGTTGACATAGGACAAAACTAAAGACCTGATAGGTAAACCCCTTCACAGCCCAGCTGGAGGCAAATCCTGGATGCAAATCCAACTTTTCTGGCTCCAAAGCCCATCTGCTTTCCGTAACTCTACATTTACACACAGAACTCTTGGTGGGCAAAGACTTAGTCTTCTGTTTTATACCCCTAGTATCTCAATAGTCCCTAACCCCTATGAGGTGCTCAATTATTTGTTGAATAAATGAATGCATAAATGAATATTAAGTACAAACACAAGGCAGTAATCAAACTGCTCACTCTGATAATAGGGCTGTCCCTGTTTCACTAAACAATATTCAGATATATAACACAAGTATGTTGTTTATAAATGATGGAGGATCCAGTTAATTTTGCACAGTGGACAATGGTGGACAGGTGAGTCTTGGGTGTTGTGGTATATCCACTCTAGGACACAATATACATCAAAGGCCTCAGCAAAGACTGGTATGGCTTTGTGCAAGTTGACTTGGACATGAACCAGTGATGAGAAAAACAAATAACAGTGGCGGGCAGACCTGACGGGTGACTTCTGCAGTTAAGCACATTGATATTAAGCAGTGAAAGAATTAAAAGAGAAAGTAAATATCAGGGAGGAAATGAAATACTGTGGAAGAAGGGAGGAAAGGGAGGGGGAAAAGCTCATTGTGTATGGGGGAAAGGAAGTTAATAGATTGCTATATAGATCAGGAAATGAAAAATTCTTTTCACATGCTACCATTCCTCCGTCCACTCTACAAAGTAATGATAAGTACCACCCTGAGCTTTGTGGACATAACATTCTTTTCTTCTCTTTCCCCCTATTAAAGTACTTGTTTGTAAAAGATAACAGCAGTTTAAGAAAATAAGAGTTTTTCCACCAACAGAAGACTTGACATGAGTTTGATTACAGGCACAAAAGAATTCAGAAAAAGACCAGAAATCTAAGTACTGTAACAAGCTAAAAACGAAAACACCATACAATCTCTGGTTATTGGCAACTCTATGTCGTAAAATTTTACCCTATTGTGTGACATGGCAACTCATTCACTAATTCATCGGTTACCTAGTGTTTACTAAATCTTACTGATTTAGTAAGGCTGGCAAGTGGGGACAGTGTGGCACTGCCTTGCTTTAAAAGAGCTCTCGTCTGTTACAGGATATAAAGTATATATCTTATTACAAATAAGATATATAAGGGCTGTCTGAAAAAAATTCAACCACTGTCAATATAAGGAGAAGGGTTACATGGCTGGATACTTTCTGGACAGCCCTTGTATAAATGCTTCTCTGAAAACACTGCCTGGGAGATGGGTAGGAGTGAAGGCTGAAAGTTTTCACAGCAAAGGCTACCTGTGAGTTACATCTTGATTAATAAGTAACAGAAGAGGATAAGGGCAGGTCCAGGGCATCAGTGACAGCTTGGAAGCCTGACTAAACCTGGTACATTCTATAAGGGGCATAGCTAGACTATGTAAAGCCTGGAGATTATATGTTTGGGGGATCCTCTTTAATAAAAATAAATAAAGATTAATATAAAATAAAATATTCAAGATTAATTTAAAATGTGAAAGTAGATGGCAAGAACTTACAAATGTAAAAGCTGACAAATATCACTAATCTCACAAAATCCAGAAAAATAAAATAATACTGAATTAATTAGCTATAATTAACTCCATAATACTTTTCCCCAACATTTTTGTAGGGAGAGCTCATACTCTTTCATAGACTCTTATGTGGCAACAATTTTACAATACAGTATGTATGGGCAAAAAGATTTTTATTATTCTAATATGACTGATAAATTTGAATTTTATTATTACCAGTTTAGAAAACATACATTTTGATTTTATAATTCTTTGTTGTTGACCTCATGTTAAATCTTTAGAAGTATTATAAAATTTGGGAAATATTATCAAGTTCCTTTTGTACATAAGCTCTAAGATTTCAGAGTTCTTCAATTTTCTTTTCTTTTTTTTTAAGATTTAGTTTTTTTATTTTTGACAGAGACAGAGAGAAGGGGGTGGGCCCAAAGCAGTCTCCATAGTTGCATGTCATCAGTTTTTGGCCTGGTTTCGTTCCACACAGGTGGGCGCAGGCCGCTCAGGGCAGGAACTGGGCTGGGGGCCTCCCACATGGGAAACACACCCCAGTTCAACTTATGAATCCACACGGGCTGGGGCCAGGATTCGATCCTTGGTCCCCGGGGATGCAAAGTGAGCACTCAACCCGCTGAGCCATCCTGGCTTCCCCTCAATTTTCTTTTTGAAAGGGACTCATCCTCAATTCTCTTTGAATTAATTACACTGTCATTCTGTTGTCATTGATATTTTTCATTATGGTGACATATAATGAGTTTTATTTTATATTCTTTAATGTCAATTATTTTTGTGTCAAATAAGAAAAAATTAATATTAATGGTTTTTCACCTATATACATGATTCACTCCACTTCATTAATTATCAAGCAATATCCATGAGCCTTCATACTACCTGTATTCCAAATTTATCTCTTCTAATGAATAACTTTTCAGTGACAGAATAATTTCTACAGATTTTATTACTCATTTTATCACAATTCATATTTAATTAATTTCATCTGAATATTTAATTTTTCTTTAATAAATAAACTTAAATATTAATATAATAAAAGGAGGTATCCTTCACATACATTCAAATCAGGCATCTATCATTTCTCACTTGTTCTACTGAAACATTTATGAAATGAATGCCAAATTACAGTTAAATGGTATTTTTGAGTTTTAAAAAAATTTAAATAACCTTTTTGCATTTGATTTGTGTCCATGTTGCAAGTGTTAAACAGCTTTATAGTGGGAAGATCAAATTTTTACATCCAGACTAAAAAAAATCCAAATTGGTTATGGGTTTAAATACTACTCTATCTAGGAGATGAACCAGAAACAAGTAGTTTTTATAATATCAATAATAGAATCTTTGTTCTTACCTTTTAGAATAGCAATACTGTCATAATGTTTGACAGCAAGTGTTATTTAGTGAAATGTTACAGTTGAACAGATTTGTTTCCCTTTGTTAAAGTCACAAAAAATGCTTTACAGGTGGCAAAATAAAATTAAATATTTAACATAAATATATTCCATTATATTCAAACTAAATATAACTCCCAGTCAGCTTCTTAGCTGGATCCATAACTGTCTATGCCCACCCCAAGGCCATGTAACACTAGGGGTCACATAATAGAGGGAACGCTATAGTGGGAAGAGAGTGCTCTTAGCTGATTGTGGTTAAAAATATCTTCCTTTTCCTAACATGCATACATAAATATTCTTTTAAAAATCCTTCACCCCCCCAACCCTTATTTTTAACTAATTTAGTCCAAAGAGTAGTAATTGAGACCAAGCATAGGAAGTGTCTGTCAGGAGCAGCAGTGGTACTAGTGGTGACAGCATGAGGCACCAAAGCCCAAATGGAATGAGGGAACAGGCAGTTGTGTGAGGGGCGGGGAATAGGTAGATGTGGGCTGTCAGAGCTGGAGAAGTAGGAGGTTCTCCATGAGGCCCAATGCTGGACACTGGAGTACAAAGTGGGAAGTAGAAAGTCTGAGCACAGGGTGGGACCAGAGGAGTGGTGGCATTAGCAGCCTAGAGGAGGGTGTCAGAACCTGAGCTGGGTGAGAAAGCCCATAGTTGGGTGGTGTTTGCAATGAGGTGTGGGTGGGAGAACATCCATGTGGCAGGAATGGGGAAGAAGACTGGTTACATAGGGGAGTAATTGCCCCAACTGGTAAATCAGTTGAGGGTTTGTTAGCCAGGTTTCTCAGTGTCAGAGAATGGAGTTATAAATATGCTAAGGAGACAACTAAAATGAACCCTGTGGTGTTGGATTGCAAAATGAGGTATCAGTGTGAACTCATATATAGAAAGATATAAAAATAAATACAGATGTGGGGGAAGCTGGGATGACTCATCAGGTTAAGTGCTTGCTTTGCAGCCCCAGAGACCAAGGACCCAATCCCAGCCCTGGCCCATGTGGACCCATATGCTGAACTGGGGTGTGCCCCAGTTTAGTCCTTGCCAGGGCCTATGAGGGAGACTCCAAGCGGGAGACTTCCTGCCCTGCGCAGCCCCGCACCCACCTGTGGAGTGAAACTATATGGAAATACTGCTCTGGGCTCTCCCCCTTCTCTCTGTCTCTCTCTGTCTGTAAATAAATAAACAAACAAATAAATAAATACAGATGTATACATGCACATGTTCCTTAGCTTTTCCACTAAGAATCCTTGGAAATAGCAACATCCCCAAAGCAATGAGCACTCCTAGTGCTCAGATCTTGGTTTGGCAAAACCATTGCATGTTACGAGCAGGGAAATTACAAAATAAGCTTGAAAATACTGTTATTTTTACAAAGCAATGGGGTGGTCAAAGAATAATGAGGGCATGTCAAAATTCACAGAAGACAGTTTGGAGGGGCTCCCACTGGCCAATTTTAGATTAAAATAAAGTACAGTCATAGATTATTGCTCATTGAATAAAATAACAGTTATGAATTCACATTAATATGAATTAACTAATGAATAATAAATGGGGAGAAGAAAAAATTTTCACTGTCAGTAGAATACCAACTAATAAATGTAGAAGGAATGAGGGAATTAGAAAGTCATCTTTTGGCAACCAGTACAGTAATAATTCAAGTCATTCCTGAATGAATGCTAAGACCAGTAGGTGAAAGAAAAGAGGGAATTCACATGCTTTCAAAATACCCCCCACAATACATTAATTACAAAGGGGAATAAAGTAACTTTAAAGAAACATAGCAAACACCACCTCAGTCATGATCAAAGTCAACATCACCACTAACTAGACAAATGGAAATCACAAACTACCTGAAAAGAAGCAAAAGAAAAACATAGCATTACTTCTGAGATGTTCCTGCTAAAGATAAATAAGCTGAATCTAATCATAAAGAAATATCAGATGAACCCAGAATGAGGAACATTTTACAAACTAGCTGGCTTGTAATTTTCAAAAACACCGAGTTCATGAAAGTCCAGAGAAAACTAAGGAATAGTTCCAGACTGAAGGAGTCTAAAGAATTAAAGCTAAACGCAATATGTAATCCTAAAATGAGTCACTTTTCTATAAAGTACATATTAAGAAAATTGAGTCTCATTAGTGTCTCTGGACAGTAACAATGTTATCTATTTTTTTAATTTTCTGCCATATTTAAATTGTTAAGAAATCCCTAAACAGCCACATGGACATATAGCTATGTCCTTGCCATGAACCTCAGGAGGGACTATATTGGTGAATGTTCTTGCTCTTACATTTTATTAGCTTCATGATAACTCTGATTTTGCCTATAAGTACATAAAGATGGGATGCCTCCCTACAAATAAAAGCACCAACTAAATCAATAAATATAAGTTGTTATAGCACAAATTGAGGCAAACATTTTTTCAATATAATCCCTGGCCATGTCTCTTTACTTGTCTTCAAATCAATGGAGTCATGATGTTTCTTCAACCTCAGCATTGTCCAACTCAAATAATGAATCGTTAATCTTTCTGGTCTGCAGTAATTCTTCTGCAATAATATTTATAACATTTCTCCAATGTCAAAGTTCTTTTGCCAATTTTAAATTTTTTTATTGTTAAATTTATTGGGGTGACATTGGTTGGTAACAATTTCATCGGTTCCAGGTATATGATTCTACATTACATTGTCTATGCATTACATTATGTGCTCACCACCTGGAATCAGCTCTCTTTCCATCACCATATATTTAATGACCCCTCCCTATACCCCCATGCTCTCCCATCCACATGCCCCTTTATCCTCAGGTAACCACTAAACTACTGACTGTATCCATGAGTTTTTGCTTCATTGTTATTTTCAGTTTTCCACCTATAGGTGAGGTCATATGTTTCTTGATTCTTTCAGTCTGACTTATTTTGCTTAATAAGATGTTTTCAGGGTCCATCCATGTTGCCACAAATGTCTGTATTTCATCTTTTCTTATTGCTGAGTAGTATTCCATTGAAAAATGTACCACAACTTCTTTATCCAGCCATCCATCAAAGGACACTTGTTATTTCCACAACTTGGCCACCATAAACGGTGCTGCGATGAACATCAGGATACATATATCTGTGCAAATTAAGGTTTTCAAGTTGTTTAGATAGATATCCAGAAGAGGGATTACTGGGTCATATGGCAATTTCATTCATTCATATATATATTTTTATTTATTTATTTATTTATTTATTTATTTTTAAGATTTATTTTTATTGTTTTTGACAGAGAGAGAGACACAGAGGCAGAGGCAGAGAGAAGGGGGAGGGCCCAGAACAGTCTCCATAGTTGCACATCATTGGTTTTTCCACTTAGTTTCATTCCACAGGTGGGCGTGTGGCTGCACAGGGCAAGAACTGGGCCGGGGTCTCCCCCTGGCGAGAACCGAACTGGGGGCATACCTCAGTTCAGCATATGGGTCCACACGGGCTGGGGCCGGGATTCAATCCTTGGTCCCCGGGGCTGCAAAGTGAGCGCTTTACTCACTGAGCCATCCCAGCTTTCCCAACATTTATATATTTTTAAAGATTTATTCTATTGTTTTTGAGAGAGACAAAGAGAGACAGAGACAGAGAGAGACAGAGAGAAGGGGAAGGGCCCAGAGCAGTCTCCATAGTTGTATGTCATCAATTTTTGACATAGTTTCATTCCACACAGGTGGGCAGAGGGGCTGCCCAGTGGGGGAACCAGGCCAGGACCTCCCTTATGGGAGGCATCCCCCTGTGAGCTGAGGGCTGAACCAGGGACCTCCAACATGGGAAGCTTGCCTCAGTGACAACCAAACTGGTGCCACACCCAAGTTCAGCATATGGGTCCACACAGGCTGGGACTTCGATTTGATTCTCAAACCCCAGGGCTGCAAGGTGAGAACATAACCTGCTGAGCCATCCCAGCATCACCCCATTCCTAATTTTTTGAGGAATCTCCATACTGCATTCCGTATTAGTTGTACAAATTTAAATCTCCGCCAGCAGTGTATGAGGGTTACTTTTACAGCACATGTTGTTCCTTGTCTTATCGATTATAGCCATTCTAACAGGTGTGAAGTAGTATGTTATTGTTGTTTTAATTTGCATCTTCCTAATTGCTTGTGATGTTGAGCAATTTTCACAAATCTGTTGACATTATGTATGTCTTCATGGGAGAAGTGTCTGTTTAGGTCTTCTGCCCATTTTTTAATTGGATTGTTTGGGTTTCTGTTGTTGTTGTTGTTGTTGTTGTTGATGATGATGTTGAGTTGTATGAGTTCTTTATATATACTAGATATTAACCCCTTATCAGAGGGATTATTTTCAAATATTTTCTCCCATTCCTTATTTTCCTTTTTACTTTGTTGATGGTTCCCTTTGCTGTGCAGAAGCTTTTTAGTTTGATATAGTCCCATTCATTTATTTTTGCTTTTACTTCCCTTGCCTTTCAGGTCAAGTTCACAAAGGGCTCTCTGAGCCCAAGGTCTGTAAGTTTAGTATTGATACTTCTTTATATGATTGTTTTAGGTATTATATGGAGATCTTTAATCCACTTTGAAGTAATTTTGGTATATGGTGACTATTCACAGTCCAGATTCATTCTTTTGCATGTGGCTTTCCAATATTCCCAGCACCATTTACTGTAGAGGCTTTCTTTTCTCCATTGCATATTTTTTGCTTCTTTGTCATAGATTATCTGTCCATATATTTGTGGGTTCATTTCTGGGTTTTCAATTCTGTTCCATTAGTCTGCATGCCTCTTTTTCTGGCAACACCAAGCTGTTTTGATTATTGATGCTTTGTAGTATAGACTGAAGTCGGGGAGCTTGATGCCTCCAGCCTTATTTTTTTTTTGGAGGATTGCTTTTGCGATTTCTGGTCTTTTGTGGTTCTGTATGAATCTGATGATTTTTTAATCTATTTCTCGAAAGGATGTCTGTGGGATTTTGATGGGAATTGCACTAAACCTATGTATTGCTTTGGGTAATGTGGCCATTTTAACTATGTAGATTCTTCCATTCCATGAACATGGAATATCTTTCCATTTTTGTGTATGTTCTTCAATTTCTTTTAATATTGTCTTATAGTTTTCCATGTATAACTCCACATTCTTTAAGTTTATTCCTAAGTATTTCATTGTTTTTGTTTTGATTGCAAATAGTATCACTTTTCTCATTTCTTTTTCTGGAGTTTTGTTGTTTGTATATAAAAATGCTGTGGATTTTTTTGGTACATTGATTTTGTATCCTGCAACTTTACTGTATTCATTTATTATTTCTAATAGTTTTCTGGTGGAGTCTTTAGGGTTTTGTATATAAAAGATCATGTCATTTGCAAACAGTGACAGTTTAACTTTTTCATTTCCAGTTTGGATGCCTTTTATTTCTTTCTACTGCCTGATGGCTCTGGCTAGAACTTCTACCACTATGTTGAATAGCAGTGGTGACAGGGGATATTCCTATCATGCTCCTGATTTTAGATAAAAAGATTTCCGTTTTTCCCATTCAGTATGACATTTGCTGAGGGTTTGTCGTGTATGGCCTTTATTATGTTGAGATATTTTCCTTCTATACTCATTTTATTAAGTGTTTTCATCATAAATGGATGTTGTATCTTGTCAAATATATTTTGTGCACCAATTGATATAATCATATGGTTCGTTTTGTTGTTGTTTTATGTGGTGTATCACACTGATTGATTTGCATATGTTGAACCATCCTTGTGCCCCTGGGATGAATCTCACTTAATTGTGATGTATAATCTTTTTAATGCATTGTTATATTCTATTTGCTAGTATTCTGTTTAGGATTTTTGCAGTGGTGTTCATCAGAGATGCTGGTCTATAGTTTTCTTTTTTTGTGATGTCTTTACCAGGGTTTGGTACTAGGGTAAAGTTGGCCTCATAGAATGAGTTGGGAAGTATTGCCTCTTCAATGTTTTGGAAAAATTTGAGGAGGATAGGTGTTAGTTTTTCTTTGGTAAATCTCGGTAGTGAGACCATCTGGTCTTGGACTCTTGCTTTTGGATGATTGTTTTAATTTCTTTACTGTTGAATGATCTGTTTAGATTATCCAGTTCTTCTTGATTCATTCTAGGTATAGTATATGTTTCTGAAAGCTGGTCCATTTTTTCTAGGTTGCAAAATTTGGTGGCATATAGGCCTTCACAGTATTCTTGTATGATCCTTTGTATTTCTGTGGTATCAGTTGTAATTTCCCTTCTTTCATTTCTAATTTGGATTATTTGTGTGCTTTCTCTTTTTCCCTTGGTGCGTCTAGCCAGGGGTTAGTCAATTTTATTTTATTTTATTTTTCAAATAACCAGCTCTTTGTTGCATCAATTTTTTCTATTGTTCTTCTATTCTTCATTTCATTTTGTTCTGCTCTAATTTTTATTATTTTCCTCCTTCTACTTACTTTGGGTGTTTCTTGTTCTTCTTTTTCTAGTTCTTTAAGATGTGATTAGATTGTTTACTTGTAATTTTTCTTGTTTCTTAAGATAGGCCTGTAGTGATATAAATTTCCCTCTTATTACTGCTTTTGCTGCATCCCAGTAATTTTGGTATGTTGTGTTTTCACTGTCATTCATTTCTATGTATTTTTTAATCTCTTATTTTATCTTTGATCCAGTCATTTTTGAATACCATGTTATTTAATTTTCTTGGAAATGTGGTTTTTCTTGCTTTCTTTTTGTAGTTGCTCTCCAATTTCAAAGCTTTGTGTTCAGAGAATACACTTGGTATGGTTTCAATCTTCTTAAATTTGCTGAGGGTAGCTTTGTGTCCCAGCATGTGTTCTATCCTTGAGAATGTTCCATGTACAGCAGAAAAGAATGTATAGTCATATGTTGTAGGATGAAGTATCCTGTAAATGTCAACTATGTTCAGTTGCTATAATGTATCATTAATTGCTGATATTTTCTGCTTGGATGTTCTTTTCATGGCTGTCAATGGGGTGTTTAAGTCCCCTACTATAATTGTGTATTTGTCAGTTTCTCCTTTTAGATCTGTTAGTAGTTGCTTTGTAAATTTTGGTGCTTCTTGGTTGGGGGCATATATATTAAGTGTCATGCTTTCTTGTTGTATTGTTCCCTTTATCGATGTAAAATATCCACATTTGTCTCTTATTATCTTTTTGATCCTGAAGTCTGTTTTGTCAGATATAAGTATGGCTTCATTTGCTTTTCTCTGGATTCCTTTTGCCTGGACTATTTTTTTCCACCCTTTTACTTTGAGTCTGTTGATCATTGAGGTTGAGATGTGTCTCTTGTAGGCAGCATAAGGTTGGTTTTTGTTCTTTAATCCAGTTTGCTACTCTGTGTCTTTTTATTGGAGAGTTCAGTTCATTTACATTTAGGGTGATGAGTGCTATATGAAGATTTCCTATAGCTATTTTATCTTTGTTTTCTGCTAGCTCTTTTTTTGTTTTCCATTGCTTCTTTGCTTTTTTATTCCCATTGGTTATTTTAGTTTGATGTTGTTTATGACTGTTTTCTCTCTCTCTTTTGTTATATGTCCCAATTTTAAGTTCTTTTTGAGAGGTTACCATAAAGTTTATGCAAAATTTTATATATGCAGTGGTTTCTTTTCTTAAGGACATGTCTTACCTCC
The DNA here is from genome assembly GCA_004027555.1 of Craseonycteris thonglongyai. NCBI lineage: Eukaryota > Metazoa > Chordata > Mammalia > Chiroptera > Craseonycteridae > Craseonycteris > Craseonycteris thonglongyai. Next base: position 21,691 of record PVKE010015682.1, read on the forward strand.
ATTCTCTTTGGAAATTTAACCTAAACTTTCTCCCCTTTTATGTTTTTGTTGTTCCAGTTTATCGCTATTTATTTTTACATTTTGTTTCAGGTTTAATCACCTCCTTCAATATTTCTTGAAATGCTGACCTTGTGCTGGAGAATTCCTTCAGTTTCTGTATGTCTGAAAACATCTTTATTCCTTCTTCATATCTAAAGGATACCTTTGCTAGGTAGATGATTCTTGGTTGGTAATTTCTGTACTTCAAGATTTTGAATACTTGATTCCACTCTCTCCTGGCTTATAGAGTTTCTGTTGAGAAATCTGAAGATAGTCTGATGAGTTTTCCTTTATAGGTTATGGTGCTCTTTTTCCTGACTGCCTTGAGGAATCTTTCTTTGTCTTTGACCTTTGATATCTTCTGTATAATATGCCTTGGAGAGGGTCTGTTAGGATTCAAGTAGCTAGGGGTTCTGTTTCCTTCTTGAATTTCAGTTTCCAGATCTTTCTATAACTTTGGGAAGTTCTCATGTTCTGCTTGTCTGAGCAAATTCTCTGTGCCCATCTCGTCCTATGCTCCCTCCAGAATACAGATTATTCTTATATTATTCTTTCTAATGCAGTCATATAGTTCTTATACATATATATATTTTTTTCATTTCTTTTAGTCTTTAGGTCTTGCTCTTCCTCCTTCTATGGCATCTCCAAATTTCTGTCTTTGATTTCACTAATTCTTTCCTCCATCTAGTCAGATCTACTTGGGATGCTACATGTTTCATTTTTTATTTTATTTACTGTTTTTTATTGCTAGAATTTTTATTTGCTTCTTTTTTATAGTTTCTATTTTCTTTCTGAGATTACTTAGCTCCCTCTGTGTACTATGCCAATTTTCTTTGATCTCTTTGCATGTTTTCAGAATTGTAGTTTTGATGTCTTTGTCATTTAGCACATATGTTTCCATATGTTAAAGTTTTTGGAGGTTTTTTTTTCTGGAGAATTTTCATTTTCTTTCTGACTACCTTTGTTTAATTGGGTACTCCTTGCTGTTGGAGGATTTTTTTTTTTCCCCTGGACATGAGTACTTTTCCCCTGGTAGAGGTGAAGAAATCTTTCTTTTACTTCTTAGCTGTTATTGCTCCAGTGTATTACAACATTTTTCTCTTGGTGATTTGGTTTTTTTCACAGTGGGAGACTTCCAAAAAGGTAGGCTTCTCTTTGACTCACTCCCTCTGGTCTCTGAATGCCTCCTCTTTGGGAAGAAATGGTGAGTGATGGTATTCTATGCCCCTGAGATTCCACTGCTGTCAGAAGCTGCCACATCTGTGCTTCAGTTTTTCTAGATTCCTCTGCTGGCTTCAGAGGGAAAGGTGGGGCAGGATTTGTTGGGACAGGTGCATGTCTATGACACAGGGTAATGGTAGCTTCCTAAGAATGCCTGCCTCCTGCTCTAGTCATAGGTCTTATGCTTGGCAGGCACCTAGCTCCAGGTACCCGACCCGTGCGCTGACAGCCGGACCCTCTCCATTCTCCCATGCCAATCTCTGGCTGCTGCTGGTGCCTTACTCTGGCCTCTTGTACTATGTTATGGCTGCCCTCACCATGCCACGGCTGCCCCCCATACACTCCCACCAGGGCTTCTTGCCAGCCATGCCCGCTTTCACCATCCACCTCTTGTTCTGGCTGCCTGCACCTCCACCTTTGTCCATTCTAGGCCTCCAACCTGCCCAGAGTCATTCTGCACTTGGACCCATGCCCCCTGCTCCCACCTCAGTCAGTCTCCCCTCTGCTGGTCTTGGGATCATCCTCTGGGTCAGTCACCAGGTAGGTGTCGGGGTTGTGCTCTGTGGTGTGTCTCCACACTGCTCCCTGTCTTTCTCTCTTACTTGCCTCCCTTTCTCTGGCTTTAGGTATTTTCTTGTGATGAGTATGTCCCTCAACTGAAGCTGTGTGTTTCTCAGGGATTATCTGGTTAGACTTTAATTGTTTGATTTGTTTTTCTTTCCCTGAGAGGTTTCAAGAGCTCCTCTTATGCTGCCATCTTGATGATATCTATGTCAATCTCTAATTATATGATTGCTACTCTTATTTTTTATCTGTTGAAGATGTCTTGAGCCTTCTTGGAACCTGTGTTTTATACTGAATAATCTCAGTTATATGTGGAATCTAAAAGAAGTGAACTCATAGAAACAGAGTAGAGTAGTAGTTGCTAAGGACTAGAGGGTGGGGGGATGAAGAGATATTGGTCAGAGGGTACAAACTTCCCATTATAAGAGGTATAAGATCTGAGGATCTACTGGACAGCAAGATAACTATAGTTAGCAATATGTATTATATACTTGAAAGTGACTAAAGGAGTAGATCTGAAATGTTCTCACCATAACAGCAACAAAAAGTATAGTTCACCTTTGAACAACCTGGGTTTGAACTGCCTGGGTTGGTCTACTTTATTTTTTTAAGTTTTAAATTAAATTTATTGGGGTGATATTGGTTAGCAAAATTATATAAGTTTCAAGTATACGATTTTGTAATACATGGTCTATGTGTTGTATTGTGAGCTCACCAACCAGAGTCAGTTCTGCTTGCATCACTATATATTTGGTTCCCCCGTCCTCCTCCACCACTCCCTCCCCTCCTATGCTCTGGTTGCATGAGTCCACTTTAAAAAAAAAATTTTTTTTCCAATAAAGATTATTTTCTCTTTCTTATGTAAAAATGTATTTTTTACAATAAAATACAAAATACAATAAAATTTTTACAACAAAATACAATAAAAATGTATTTTCTCTTTCTTATGATTTTCTCATTTTCTTATGTCTCTTAATGTATTGTAAGAATATCATATAAAATATATATAACATGCAAAATATAGGGTCTGGCAAAAGTAACACCCTTTTTAAAGTTTACCAGGTCATAAAGAAAAAGGCATTACTGGGATACCTGGATAGTTCAGTGGTTGAATGCTTGCCTTGCAATCACAAGGTCTGCAGTTCAATTCCCAGCCCCAGTCTGTGCAACCCTATATGCTGAACTGAGGTGCAACTGGTAACCACAGGGATGGCTTGCTTGGTGGTATAGGTTCTTGCCTCCCTTTCAGGAGGCCCCTGGTTCAGTTCCTGCCCCATGCAGCCCCACATCCACTGTGTGGAATGAAACTATGTCATAACTAATGATGTACAACTGTGGAGACTGCTCTAGGCCCTCCCCTTTTCTCTCTCTCTCACCTTCTCTCAGCCAATAAAATAAATTTAGAAATTGTAACTATGTGAGGTGATGAATATGTTAATTAGCTTGAATATGATAATCATTTCACAGTATATACCTATATCAAAACATCATGTTGGACACCTTAACTATATATACTGTTCATTTGTCAAATATATGTCAATAAAGCTGGAAGAACAAACCAAAAATATCCCCTGCATTTAAAATAAGTTATTTTGGGAAAGACAGGATGGCTCAGTGGGTTAAATGCTCACTTTGCAGCCCTGGGGACCAGGGATCAAATCCTGGTCTCGGCCCATGTGGACCCACATGCTGAACTGGGGAATGCCCCCAGTTCGGTTCTCACTGGAGTGAGAGCCCAACCCAGTCCCTGCCCTGTGCAGCCCCGCGCCCACCTGTGGAATGAAACTATGTGGAAAAACCAATGATGTGCAACTATGGAGACTGTTCTGGGCCCTCCCTCTTCTCTCTGTCTCTGTATCTCTCCCTCTCTCTCTCTCTCTGTGTCAAAAACAATAAAAATAAATCTTTAAAATAAGTTATTTTTCCTTTGCTTCATCATGATCAGTTCAAGAATATAGCATGTATACCTTTAGTTAGCTATCATAGATCCAAACTGTTTACCAGATCTAAAAATTAATTATAGAGAGGCCATAGTAGAATAAATTATATACACTGCAGAATAGGTATAAATTAGGAAAGCACATTGGGATATCATTGGCTGAAATTATTTGGCAGCCTATGAAGCAAGAGGAAAATGTATATTAACAGCATATTGTAATGTGCTAACTAAACAAAAACCAGTGAATGACTTAGTATTACTGGGGTGGCTATGAAAGGATTTGGTCTTGTGTGACTAAGTTCAGGGCACAGTGGGAGTTTGCTTGGAGTCACAGTATTGAGAGTTTCAATTGGTGCACTAAGGTGTTTAATTTTATTTGATAAGCAATAGAGTGGTATTATAGTTATTTTAGTAAATCAGAATTATGCTTAAGATAAGTGAGGCTGAAATAATCAAGAACTATATGGCTTCACTTATATGTGGAATATAAAATGTAAAATAACAAAGAAACAAAAACTCATGGACACAGTCAATAATTTAGTCGTTATCTGAGGATAAGAAGGGGGGAGGTGGAGGAGTAGGGAAGGGGCATAAAATACATGGTGATGGAAAAAGAACTGACTCTGGGTGGTGAGCACATAATGCAACATATAGATGATGTAATGTAGAATCGTACACCTGGAACCTATAGATTTTACCAACCAATGTCACCCCAATAAAGTTAACAATTTTTAAAAGTCTGAAGGTGGTATAGGAAATAGAATGAAATGGTCTAGATACAGAGAGGACTGGAAAGAAGCTATTATAAGAGTCCAGACATTATAAAATTCTGACCTAAGGTAGGGGCAGTGGAATTTGAGATAAAAATAAAAAGTTTACTAAATCTGCTGCAGATGGAATCATGGGGCTCAGTGTCCTATTGCATATGTCAAATGATAAAAAATTAAAGAAGATACTTGGTTTCTAGCCTGGTGGCTTGGGGGAATGAATGATGGGAGTTGCAGACACTACTGGCTGCCTGTACTTCATTACTTCACTGCATAGACTTACTTTTTTTTTTTTTTTTTAAGTGAACTGGGGGCTTCACCACATTCGAAAGCACACCCAAGTTCAGCATGTGGGTCCGCCTGGGCTGGAGCCGGGATTCGATCCTCGGTCCTCGGGGCTTCAAAACGAGTGCTTAACCCGCTGAGCCATCCCGGCTTTTCCAGACTTTCTTTCTTAGTAATAAAGCTCTGGACACTGTAACAAGCTGAAAAGAACATTGAACAGCCTCTTCCATTACAAGAGGAAATCTTGCCTGGGATATCTGGGATGTCTCTTTAAAAGCGAGATTGAGCCCTTCTTTCTCATTTCTAGAACCTTAGTGCCTAGAATGAGGAACTGGGTGGACTGTGGCATGGAAACCACATACAGAAGAGCAAATTGTTTAGAGGGAACTTGAGTCCCTCCCCGATCACTTCTTGGAACTAATACAACTATCCTAAATTTTCTGCCTCTGGATTTCTTTATATATTTAAGCCAATATTGATTTGGGTCTTTGTTAATATCAGTCAAACCTAATCATAGCTGATTCAACTACCTGCTCTCTTCTAGCAAAATCCTGACTCTATTCAGACACCCATCATCCTAAAGGAAATCAAATGATATGAGAGAGGTGGGCCTACCAAAATTGTCCCTCTCTTTCTATTTTACAGCAGATGAATTTAAAAGTTTGTGTGACATAATTTTGGCCAATGGGATGAGAGAAGTCTTATAGAGGGCTCCTGGGGAAGGTTTTCTTTAATGATATGAAGACAAATGGGAAAAGAAATAATCTCTATTGTCTTCCAATGGACTGCTCTGTCTTGGTGTGATACCTGGAGCTGCAGCAGCCATCTTGTGAGTCATTAGCCAAAGGATAGGCCATTGGGCTGAAAATGACAAAAAGAAAAAATAGAAGTTGGTTCTTGCTTGATATCATTCAGCCCCCTGAGTTAACCAAGGTAATGACCTATCTTCAAAAGTCTCATTTGTTAAATAATATCATTGTGTAGAATAATTTTCCTTATTATTTTAAGCCAATTGAATCTGGGTTTTCTGTTAAAGTTGAAGGCATCCTCATTGATATCTTATTAACTCAAAAGTGGTGAAACAGGTTGGAGAGGACTGTAGAAAAAATTCTGTATTTTAAATTTTTACTTGAATGATTTGTTATGACCATTGGAAGTTTGAAATACAGGTAGAGCAGAACATGGGTATTGAGGATGGTAGATATGTAGATGGTAGTTGGAGCCATAATTTCAAAGAGCTCCTTAGAGAGCACATGTAGGTTGAGAAAAGGGTCATGGGTTAATGCCTGGGAAGAAATTTCATTTAAAGAATAAACAAATAAAAAGTCAGAGAAAGAGGAGACAAAAGTAAGGAGGGAAGTCAAAGGGTGGTTATTTCAAAAAACAAGAGGACAGAACTCTCTCAAAAGAGGTCATTGCTGCAGAGAAGAGATGGTGAGATTTAGCAGTGTGGAGTTAGTTTGATGGTGCCCTTTGAGAATATAGGGGTGGTGATGGCCTAGGGAGACGGGAAGTATTGGATGCTTTACTGGCTCTCAGATCTTAGAGCAGCTTCATTTTAAAAGAAGAAAAATGATAGATTTCCACAGATTTTGATTCTTTTGAATTTTGTTTGTTTGTTTTAAGATTTATTTTATTATTTGACAGAGAGAGAGAGACAGAGAGAAGGGGGAGGACCTAGAGCAGTCTCCACAGCTGTATGTCATTAGTTTCAACATGGTTTTATTCCACACATGGATGTGTGGCCATGCAGGGTGAGAACCAAACTTGGGGTCTCCCACATGAAAAGCATGACCCCGTTCAGCATATGGGTTCACACAGGCTGGGGCTAGGACTTGATCCTCAGACCCTGCAGCTATAAATGCAAGTGTTCAATCCCCTGAGCCGTCCTATCATCCCCACTGATTCTTTAATTTTGAAGATGGAACCCAGGAGGCCACATTTTAAACAAGGACCTGGGTGACCCCACTGTGAGTTGTTCATTAACTGTGTCTTAAAGAGCACTGGGCTATCCTCTATGAGTTATTTATGAAAGGAAGAAGGTGGCAACTTGAGGCCAGGCAGGGTTGATGGAAGGTGTTTAGGCTGATAAAATCTCAAGCACTATTGGAAGGATACAGATGGGACAGTGACATGGAAGATAGGTGATATCTGGTAGCACAGGTCCTGGAGAAGGATGTGGTTGGTGAAGGATGAAGAATTCTTCAAGACAGAAACAAAACAGACAAGAACGAGTAAAGCTCTCTACCCTAAACCCCTGGTAGCCAGGTTTTCTGTGCTTTTCCACATTCTGCTTCTTCTGCTTTTCCTGTGGAAACCCTTAGAGTTGCCCTTAAAGATTCTGCCCAATTGTTTCCTCCTCAATAAACAAATGAATGATTAAAATGCTACGTATAGAAACTAACTATGAGAGGGTTTTGATTCATGAGAAAAAAAAATGTTTTACCCAATTAGGTCTCTCAAAATGAAATGGGCTACGTCCAGAGGAAGTGAGTTTCTCATTTTAGGAGATCACAAACAGGTTTGGAAATGTTTTAACAGAAGTTGCTGGGAGAATTGATGCATAGGATCGATGCTCCAGGCAAGTTGGTGTTCTTTTCCAACTCTGAGATTCTAGGTGATGTCAGAATAGAAGAAGCATCATAAGGGATGAGAAAAGAACAAATCAGACATAGAACTGGTAAGAAATTGGAAACTGTGGGCAGCATGGGAATATTGGGATAGCATAAAAATAGAAGGTAGGAGGGCAGAATTTAAAGGTTTTACCTTTGCCTTATGTTGGCTTAATATTTTCCTAACTTCCAGCTAAGTGGTGGTGCTAATATTTGATGTCGATTTCAAACCAAAACTTTGAAAATGCCTTAAGCTATGTCTATTTCTAAAGCTTGCTCCAAAGACAGTTTTTAGTCCATCAGTGAGGCCAATTCTAATGTTTTGAGGTGATTGACTTTTTACATAAGGTATAAAAAAGATGATCAAGTACTGCTTGTTTTCAGACCCTCAGCTTTTTATGGACAAAATTGGCAAGAATAGTGATCAGGATAAGGGCTCCTAAGATGGCAGCATGAGAAGAGAACCCCAAAACCTACCTGAGAAGGGACATTTGAACAAAGGGGACTCCACAGGGGGAAACCCCGAGAAACACCCTCAACTGAGAGCCACGCAATGCAAGACAACAGCTGAAGGTTAGAGGAAAAAGGGGTGAGTGGGAGAAGGAAGGGGAAGAAGCAGTATGGGGACAGGGACACAGAACGTGACCCGGGGCTGGCAGAAAAAAAGGGGGATTGGGGACAATGGTCAAAGTGGAACGGGATCCTGGGTGGGCTGGAAGCCGAGACAAGGAGAGTGGAAACCCTGTGACACTGTGGACAATTTAACATTCGAACCCAAAGGGCAGCATGCTGTGCTCCGCTCAGATCACCGTGCCTGAGGTGGAATAGGGACCATGGAGCAGGGACGGCTGAACTTCCCAGGCAGAGAAGGAACAGGGCATGAGCCCGCAGCTCAGTGCACCTAGTCGCTGGCCTACAGAAGTGGCACAGCTGAGCTGAATATGAATTGGCTCTTAGAGAGCTGCTTCCCAAGCCACTGGCTCTTAAAGTGAAAGAGCAGACCAAGCAGAGCAGAGGGCAGAGAAAGACCAAGCCATGTGCCTTGGATCTGGTGGGCCGGCTTCCCTGCCCATGGTGGGATCTGTGTCCTTATCTCTGCTGTACCTGTGTGCCCAGCACCCAGCGCCCAGCCAGCGGAGTCAGCACCTGAAGCCCAGAAGCTCAGACTCAAAAGGGTGGATGGTCTCTGTGTGATGGTGAGACTAGGAGCACAGCCAGGAAGGCAGAGTGCCCTTCTGCAGGGGGCTGCAGAGGAAAGTGCGGGGCTGAGCCTCGTACCAGCCCCCCACTCACAGCTCTATACCAGCTGGGTCAGGACCCTGAAGCCTAGTAACATGGACTCAAACAAAACTATCTCTGATTATGGCTGGTTCTAAACCCAGATCCAGGAAAACAGAATGCGCCCCGGGAAAAGGGTTGAGACAGTGCACTCACTGACCCACCAGCCCCCATGCTGATGGAGGAATTTGCTATTGTGTCTCAGGCCTGCCTCAGCGCCTACCCACACTTGCCCACCCCACCCCCACTCTGACTGCTCTGTCTTCTATCAGCTAAGCCAGTAACCTGAAGAGCAACCCCAGGACACAGAAACTGACTTCTTCCCCAACCCTCTCCCAAAACTCACCCCCCATCAACCGAGCCCTTACTGCAAACTGCTAAACAGCAAAGATGTACCAGGCCACAGCCCACTGCACTCTCCCAAAGAGTGGGAGCATCAAGACTAAGATAGTTTGGTCAAAAAGAAAAAAGAAAAGAAAAAGAAAAAGAAAAGAGAAGCCCATCTTCAAGGAAAGCAACCAGAGGGAAAATATACTCACGCCTAAGGCAAAAAAAAAAAAAAAAAATGCAATGAACACCTCAGGATCCAATGCCACTCCAAAAGAATATGGAAAATCTTTAGAAAAGGAGCTCACAGACTTGGAAGCAAATAATCTAAGTGAAACAGAATTCTGGGCTGCAATTCTCAAGACACACAGAGAGCTCAGAAAATGCTGGCAAAGTACCCAGACACAGTTAAAAGACCTCAATAAGAAAATTTCTGATTAAAATGAATACTTTACTGTTGGGAGCCAGTCAGGAGCCTGAACAGAAAGGTTTCTGGGGGCCTTGATGGCAAGGCCTCAGCTCCCTCGACTTCCCAGGAAGGACCAGCCTGGGGCCTTGATGGCAAAGCCTCGGTCACCCCTTTCATCTCCCTTGGGGGTAATTGGGTGATTAGATATAGAAAAATGTATATATGCAGCTTTGCATGAAGGCCAGGCGGCAGATGCCAATAGATTAATGGCCCATGACTAGAAGGGGCTGTTATCTCCTATAAAGATCTGTTCTCACCCTGCTTTGCTATGCTAATGCCTGACCTTTTCCTGTTCATTGTAATGGTAAACTTTTGCTATGTAAGGCAAACAATAAAGCTATTGGGGGCTGCTCCTATTGAGGACAGCCAGCTGACAATTTTGTCAGTCTTTAATTCCCACCACTCAAACTCAGGGACTTTGTTCATCCAGGCTGGTTCCTGGCACACTTTACCAACAAAATTGAGAAGTTAGAGCAGAACCACAAGGAACTCCTTGAAATGAAAGACATAATAGTAGAACTGAGAAAAGATCTAACCAGCATAGGAAACAGGGCTGACCAGCTGGAGGAAAGAATTAGTGACATCAAAGATAGAAACATGGACATTTCAAAGATGGAAGAAGAAAGGGATATCAGAGTCAAGAGAAATGAAAGAGCTCTACAAGAACTATCTGACTCCATTAGAAAGGGCAACATTAGAATAATAGGGGCACCAGAAGGAACTGAGTCGTAATCTTCTCAGAGCCTTTTAAAGCACATAGGAGATGAGAACTTTCCTAACCTATGAAAAGAACTGGAACCCCAAATCAAGAGGAAAACAGGAGCCCTAGCTACCTAGACCAGGGGTTCCCAACCTTTTTATACCCTAGGGCACATTCTAAAATATCGGTAGGGTGGCGGGCACTAGCTATTTCTAAGGATATTTATTATTGAACAAGAATAAAAAATAATAAACAAAAATAATTTTAAAATAATAAATTTATTGTACAAATTATATACACACAAAGAAACATATATACAAAACGTAATACAAAGTAAATAAAAAACACACATATAATAAAATCATTTAAAAAAACATAAAAGAAAACATAAAAAAAAAAATCTGTCAGTGTGATCTTTGGCATTGCATTTCATTGGCCAGTGCCTCGTAATTAGGAGAGTATGACGACAACCCTGTTAGCAAACAATTATTAAGATGCTCATCGGTAAGTCGAGACCTATATCACGATTTTATTAAATTCATGTTTGAAAACAAAGATTCGCATAAATACGTTGACCCAAAAAATGATTTGATTTTATAAGCCGCTTTTTTAAAAAATGAGAATCTTTCTTTGTCGACTATGTTCCATAAGTTCTCTGATATTAAGGATTTTAGCAAAATATCGTTCTTAAAGTTCAAAATTTCTAACTCTAGTTCTTCTGCTTTCCCCTGAACAAGGTCTGCAATACATGCGGCTAGTTCTATTACATTTATTTGGCAAGTAAAAGGATTGATACAGAAGGAGACAATTGGCTCGATACTTGTAAACTGCAGAAATCTCTCTTCAAACTGTTTTTGAGCACTTGCAGAGTCTCAATAAATAATGACACGTTTAATTCATTGTTACCTAGCATTTTCCTCATATATGGGAAGTGCACGAGAGATTTGATATGCAGATGTGATATCAACAGTCAATTTCGATTTAAATGCCTTTACAGAGCTTATCGTTTCAGCTCTATTTTTGTCTTTTCCCTGCAACTCCAAATTGAAAGAATCTAATTTTTCCATGGTGTCAGCAAGAAAACCCAAATCCACCAGCCAGCAAGAGTCTGTTAGTTCATCATAATTTTCATCTTTATCATGTATAAATGTTTTTATTTCTTCAATTAAGTTCACAAATCTTGTAAGAACTTTACCTTTACTGAGCCAA
>PVKE010015683.1:0-22269 GCA_004027555.1 Craseonycteris thonglongyai
CCAGATAGGCTGATCTGGAACTAAATTCTTTTCTCCTAATGTTTATGGCTAGAAGCTAGGGTTAGGAACCATTGACTAAAAAGCCTTCATGTAGCCTATCTAACATGGTAGTTCCCAAACAGTCAAAGATCTTCCAAGAGGCTCAATGCCTCAAAGAAATAGGACTGGGCAAGTCTAGTCAGAAGCTTCAAAGTGTTGTATGATCTAGCTCAGAATGCACAGAAGTTTGCTGCTACAACCTATAAGTTAAATAAGTTTGTATATTCAATCAGGTTCAAAAGAAGGGAATTTAGAGTTCACCTGTCAACGGGTGGCATAGCAAAGTATGTGTAGTTGCTTTTAATCTAGGTGCAGGAGTTTGCCCATTTGCTGTTGAGGATAAGAAAAGTCTGTGGATACCTACACCAAAGAATTGGTAGTTTTGTGGTTGGAGAATGAAGCGATATTTTCCTAAGGTTCTTTTTTTTTCCTCTCTCTTTTTTCTTTTTCCATTAACAAGAAGTAAAGTCAATCCAAGATTTTAGTAGAAGTCAAATATTTAAAGGTTTTAATCTATTCAAGGATTTATTTAAAGTGTTCTACTTTAAACATGTTTAAATGTTTATTTATCTCGATTTTTCTATGGAAAAATGCCATCAGACATTGGTACTAAAGCCTGTTTGTGTTTTAAATCTCAATTCACTGCACTGATATATTTTTGAAATCGATAGATTTTGATCATTATATTAAATATGGAATGAATGGGAAAATTATGTTTTACTTGACACATATCAGATTTTAGCTTATTGTAACTATTGGCAAACACATTCTTACTTTCCAAGTTAGCATGCATTTCTGAAGTTCTACCAAATTAGAGCAAAACAAGATAGAAAGGTTGAACTCAGATTGCATATAAATTATCTGCCACAAAAGTCATTGCTTTTAATAAAGTCCACTTTAACATCCATTGGTGAAAGAGAAGAGTAACTGTGGAACTGAAGAGAAGTGGTCAAGGAAACCTGAAATGCTGAAAAGAAAATAATACTGAGTAACAGGTACAAATGGTTGAGCCATCGAGAAAAAAAATAAAAGTGGTGGAGGAGAGGGGAGGGAAGAGAAAACAGCAAAGTAGAATACTATTACTGTCACAATTTGTCAAATAGTTTCCATTACTAAGATCCTCCTCATTTTTCTAAAATAATTAACAGTCCAGATGGAAACTGGCACATGGAAAATATAGAGATGGCTGACAGACAGAACTTCTTCCAAGTTAGATGGTCTAAAGAGATATCTTTTCATATGAAAAGTAGGAAGAACAGTCTACTATTATGATTATCCCAACTTGGAATTAGCAAAATGGTTTAATGATAGTTAAATAAACCCACTAAAATAAAATCAAGAAATAGTATTTCTTTTCAAGTTAAAGACATTGAAATTACACAAAATATTCATCCAAATTGATATTTTTGAGCTAAAAGGAAGTTAAAGTTACTAAATTTGGGTGTTTGAAAATCAAGATGATTCTTTTGTCATAAATATTCAAGAAAAAGTTCTGATGCCAATCTAAGGAAACACTGAGAGAATTCTAAAATGTGCATGACTTTCTCACCAAACTACAGATTAGCTTTCCTGTTGCTGTTTGCATCCTGTCTGTGAACAATGTGAAGAAATACAGCTGCTACCAAATTCAATACTTTTCTTCCTAATTTGCATCTGTATTTAACTAGATAAATACTACAAAGATTAATAGGAAAAAAAACCCAAAAACTAATGCAGATGTCACTGGGAGTGACCAACTTCTACAACCCAACAGTAGTTCTTAAAACTAGTAAAATAATCAGAGTAATGCGTTCTTTTTTGACTAAATCACTAAAGAAATGACATGAAATATAAATATATACACATGCACACATGTATATATGTGTGAATATATGTGTATATGTATATATATCCCAAATTACTATTTGCTTCCAAATTTGTATTGTGTACATGTATATTGTCTTCTAAAGTAGAATTGTCAATATATGGAGAGGTGCAGACTACGGTCTCTAAAAAAATTAATAAAGCACAGTGATAAAATGAAACCAATGATTGATTTTCCTGCTTCTAGTATTTTACCTACAAAGCCTTCATATTAGTGGGAGTTCTAATTAAAACAGATCTGCTCATCTCTCTTTCTCATCTTTTTGCTCAGAAAATATTTGGAAATTCGCATTAAAATCTATTCTGTAGATCAATTTTTTTACATAATCCAAAAACATACTGAAAGGAGGTGTCAATATATTGTCTCATTTACCACTATCTTTCTGTCCTACTTACCCACAATACCCTCTCACTTTTCACTCATGTCATTCTTTGTGCTCCAATGCTTCCCTTCAACGCTTTCCTTTCAAACCACTCATCATTCAAAGGTCAACTCAAATGCCACATCTGTGTATACTCTTCTAACTTCTTACACCCTGTCAAAATTCACACTCTCTCTGATTTTCACAACTTTTTAACTTTTTATAACACTTAGATAATTTATCCCACATTATTGCTAATTCTGTTAATCTATTCCTCATAGTAAAAATAACACCAAATCTGAAAATATGTGTGCCCCTGTATTGCATATAGTTGCTCATAAAAAGGCACTCAATATATATTCAATATGTCAAATGCATGTAGTCTTAAAGAATGACTATTATAGTACAAAATGATGTATTTAACAAGAGGAGCTAATAAATTGCAAATGGGAAAAACATTATTAAATTTACTTTAAATTTAGAAAGTAGAGCATTTATAAGAAGTCCTCTTATCCACGAGTATTTTTTTGATAGTGTGTACTTTATCTTAGAAATTTTCATTATTTCATTTATTGATTTTAGATTGCTATAACTTTTATTGCCAGTTAGATTTCTCTAATAAGAAGGCAAATAAACAATAAACAATTTAAAAAACTTTTTGATATTATTTTCACAGTTTCACCTTGGTGCTTTTATCTTACTACATGACCAATTTTTAAGTATAAAGTTGCTAAAAAAACTAATATGATATATATCTATACAATGAGTCAAACTACAATAAAAAAATGTATTACTTCTAATGTGGTAGAAGATTTTTAATCCTAAATATTTATTTAAATTATGCTCTCATTTCTGAAACAAAAACCTTTGGAGTATCTTCTTTGAAAATGGAAGTAAAACTTATGCCATATTGTCTTCTTAAAGCTTTAAGAAGTTTTGTTTTTCCATATAAAATCATCTTTCATTAAAAAAATATAATACAATGGAAATTCCAGGAAGCTAACTGTAGACAAAGATAGATGCCTTAGTTAAGTAACATAAGCAATAAATCAAAAAGAGACGTTTCCAAAAAGTTTTGGGGAAGATTCTTATGGAAAGTTTTATATTATCTTAGAGTACAATTTTAAAGCAAGTTTTTACAATGTTTAAAACGATGTTATCTTTATTGGTAATTGCATATTATTTAAAAGACAATAGGACATCCTATATGCTTCATCATATGAAATATTTCTGTAATGCTTTTCTTGACATGTGCCTGCTTATGTCTTTGTTACTCTAACTCATTAGTGCACTCAATATTGTGTTTGGTGCACTGATACATAGGAAGTTTTGTTGAAAAATTATTTCTTGGAAACTTTTTTAGAAAAATAAGAAAAGTTAAGAGCGTGTCTTTGAGCTACTTTTAATGATGATGGTACTTTTGGAATTGATAATGATTGCAAATTTCTGTGCTGTATTATATAACTGGTTATAGAATTTCATAAAGCCCCAGTTTTAAGGCTTCAAGTTCAGTAGCAGAAGTGGCAATTTACAATAAATTACAATAAGGATGGTGACAGTTAAGATAGTGGAGGTTAATAGAAAAGATTTCTTGAAACGAGAGCAAGGAGAGCTCACTTGGCTTGGAAAGCTTTCTCTAGTAGGGAATTCAGTCTTCAGAAGTTGTGTTTTGCCAGGCAATGGATTGGTGATAATGCTAGGAATGGTTCACCCATGGAGAGGAAAAACTTGCATGTGCAAGACCCATGGAGATGAATTACAGAAGATGGAGGAACAATATCCAGAAGGTATCTGTGAAGGCTTCCTGAGATAAGATCCTGTATTCCCTTGTAAATAAAGCAAATGAATCACCAAAGGGCTTTAACTATTGAAGCAAAACAATCTGCTCTGTGTTTTAAAAATCTTGGAAAGCTTTAATAAAGAAAATAGTGACTTGGGAAGAGCCTGCGTTCCATGGACCTGAATCCTCAAGCTGCGGTTGTAAGCTGAAGGCTCTGATTAGTTACAAGAACACGAAGTTAAGAAAGTCCTTTGAAGTCTCTTCTTCCTTATTGAAGATAAGTGGAGGCAATTTTGTGCTCCACCTGATGTCTGAGGCAGGTAGAAAAATACAGAAGCTGTGAAGATAAAAATGGGCCAGTGTCATCCTCACTTTTCCTATTCTCAAGAGTCGCAGCAGGGCTCAAAGACAAGACCTCAGTTCACTTTTTTTGAAATTTCTATTAATTGGTATAAATATTTTCATGTATACTTCTCTTAGAAATTAAGAAAAACAGATTTGCTTTTTCTCCCTCATTAGTGTTTTTGTTTCTTTTGATTAAGCTATAAAAATGCTAATTTTCTCAAAAGTGTTAGGTATATTAAATTCATTCATTGTTTTTCATTCATTGTTCATTCATTGTTTTACCATGTTTTTATCTCTTCAATTATACTTTTTTAGGTTTGCAGACATATAAAGTCTGTAAATAAATTTACTTTATCATTTTATTTTTATAAATTCTAGTGTAATATTTACTTGCCAACAAATCCCATAGTTAGTTGAAAATAAAAAGAACAACCGTATCTCTAAATCCTAACTTTCCAATGGACTATAGAGCACGCTGTTTCCAGTTGGACATTGCGATGCCCCAACAATATTAATTTGGAAGTCTACCAATTGTAGAATTATTCTAGCTTTTCCTTTGGCTGCTGGCAGCCAGAATTCTGTCTATCCCACACTGTACTTCGATTATGTGCACAGATCATTATTGCCATTTTGCCATCTGATTGTGTAAAGCATGTCATTCTCTCTGCTGTGATAACTAATCTAGCCACGCTTTGTAATGCCAGATGGTAGACATCCACAGCCAGTCCTACTTAATCTGCAAATGTTCTCCATGCATACTCTATTTTTATTAGCATTTGGAAGACTTTAGAACAAGAAATCAACATTGTAGAACCTCAAATCTAACAATCTTCAGTATGAAACCAAGTGTGCCAATCAAGATATTGCATTGATTATCAGATATTCAGTTTGATTTGCTATTCTAAAATGTCAACATTTAAAATCTAATCAACAAGATTCCAAAAGGTGTTCTTCTAAACAAGTACATATATTTTAACATAATAATGAAGAAACTGTATGATGCTGAGAAGAATCCCTGTCTTCCTATCAAATGTGTCCCTGTTGGCTACCTGAAATTCCAGAAGGTATGTCCCCTATTCACCTTCAATGTTTGCCTGAGATGCTACTTGCTTTCCTATTTGCTTCTTGTGCTGTTCCAGATATTTATTAATTGAATCCTGATGTTGATGATCCCCAAACCTAGACCACCATGTTGAAGTTTACCAAAGGTACTTCTGCCATTGCCACTGCTAATACAAAAGATACATCGATTGCGATGACTTTTTGTAGACTATCAGTATAAATCCATGCTCTCTGCGGAAGCCCAGAAACAAGGATAGCGTGTGCTAATTGGATGTATACCAAATAGTGTGAGTATGTAACATTAATGTAGCCAAAAATTGATTTGTGCAATGGTAGATGGACTCTTTGTTATTCCCCCTAGGGAAGAGAATGCTATTAAGAATGGATAGTATCCAAGTATGAAGCCCTGGCAAGGGTGAAGGATTGGAATATATCAGAAAACTGAGAATAAGACCAGTGAGTCAGGAGGAAAACAGAGAGAGAGAGTGAGGTCCTTGAAATGAAGTAAGGAAAGTTTTCTAAGAATGGCAAACAATTACTCGATTTAGCAAAGAGGTGATTGTTAATAATGTGAGAATTATTTATGATTTCACCATTTTTGACAAATGGGAGGAGATGAAAGCTTTATTGGATCCAGTTCCAGAAGAGAATAAAAGAAAAGAAATTGGACACAATTATTATAGTCAACATTTTATAGAAACTTTATAGTCAGGAAGAATAGAGGTGATAATTGGAAAGGGATGTGAAATCAAATGATGATGTTCTTAAAATGAGACTGTAAGAGTGTATTTGTATTTTAAGTAAGCTGATATAATAAGAGGAGAAAAAATGGATACAGGAGACAAACACACAGGTTGCTAAAGTAAAGACTGAGTGGGTGGTGGTGGAGGGGGAAATGATAGGACAATAGGAATCTTATGCACAAATGCAATGCTGGTATTTGATGGTACCAGAGAGTCCTCCCATAGGAATAGAAAATGAGACAGGGTGAATGGTCACATGTGACTAGCTGGGTAGCTTTGGTGAAAGGTAGTCATGGAAACTTTGTTTTTTCCTTTTATTTTATTTATCAAGTAGGGAACAATGTTGTCAGTAGAGACTGAGGATAGGTGGAAGGAGCTGGCAGTTTGAAGAGAGAAGAGAAAATATGAAATAATTGTGTATATGAGGCTGACCGGTAAGTATCTAGCCACGTGATCATTCTTGTTATACTGACAATGGCTGGATTTTTTCTGGACAGCCCTCATATTCATGGGAGATTGAGTATGTTGGAGAAATGGAGATTGAGTAGCTGGCCATTGTGGCTGGTGTCCTCACTAGTCTAGATATATTTTTCCTTAATTACTGCAAGTCTTGTTGAGATCAGAGGATTGTTGAAGTCAAGTTAGTGTATAAAAAACAAGTAACCTGGGAAAATGACTGGTGGTGTTTGCAATTAGTAGTCATGACAGGATTGTGACTATGCTCACAGGGGATCAAACTCAGGACATTCTTTCTAGAGAAACAAAAAACTGAGAATCAGCTTCCAATGCATCAACACAGAGCTCAAAATCACAACAAATTTTATCTTGTTTCTTTGACGTTATACTAGTCCAGGAAATCAACATCAGCCTCTGTGTAGACCACGTACAACTTTTCCTAAGTTATTTTTTTTGGAAGCAGTTGTTCTTTCTCTCAAGCTATTTCCTATTTTAAACCCAATGATTATTTTTCTAATACCTTGACCCCCTTTTTTCTGAAACACATATATAAGCCACAATCATTTCTTCCCATTCACCATCCTTAGACAAGTACTCTAATCGCCTACCCTGGGAATTCTAAAAAGGGAACAAAATGTTCCTACTGGTTTGGGAGGTGCATTATCCAAACATACCCACTACACACACACTCATAGAGAAAAGGTCATTTTAAAAATGAAAGTAGGGGAAGCCAGGATGGCTCTGCGGGTTACGTGCTCGCTTTGTAACCCTTGGGACCGAGGATCAAATCTCGGTCCTGGCCCATAGGAAACCATATGCTGAACTGGATTGTGCTTCCCATGTGGGAGGCCCCAAGTTTAGTTCTTACTCCCCAGATTGGCCCCTGGCTTGAGGGGGCTTGTCTCCCGTAGGGAGGCCCTCAGCCCAGTTCCTGCCCTGCGTGGTCCCCACCCACCTGCGTTGAATAAAACCATGTCAAAACCTGATGACTTACCACTATGAAGACTGCTCTGGGCCCTCCCCTTCTCTCTGTCTCTCAGTCTCTGTCAAAAACAATAAAATAAATCTAAAAAAAAGGG
Organism: Craseonycteris thonglongyai; assembly: GCA_004027555.1. Lineage (NCBI taxonomy): Eukaryota > Metazoa > Chordata > Mammalia > Chiroptera > Craseonycteridae > Craseonycteris > Craseonycteris thonglongyai. The sequence goes on from PVKE010015683.1 coordinate 7,730, forward strand.
GAAGGTTATATAAAAATTAAATTTTGTTTAGTTTCTAAATGCATTTGCTAATAAGTCATCCACAGGTTTTCACTGTATAAGTTAGACAGAGCCTAATAAGAACTATAAGAACTATAAGTATATAAAAATATTAAACCAAAAATAAAAAATGCAAGGCCATTAAAGATGCATGTCAGACATGAAAATGAAACAGAAATAATAATACCATGAGGATATTTGAGTAAATTAGTTATAACCCCAGGAAACAGAAACAATGAATAATTAGTTTGAATAATTGGTTATGAAATGTGGTCAATGAAAGGCACTTGTGATCATAGGCACAGAAAAAAATTAGCTATTCTTTCTGATAGCAGCTTCAAATAACTAAGTCACTTCAAATACCATGATTTGTAATGAATAAAGAAAAAAGAGAAAAAATGGCTGTCTGTGGCACTGTTAAAAGAATGCCTGATTTAGCTAAAACATCAATTTGTTAAGCATCATCTTAAGGGAATCATCTGAAGGGAAATATACAATTCAAAATAAATTTAAGTGGTTGAGATATTTGAATTTGTGTCTAAAAGCTATGGATGTTCTCCTAAAAATGCAAAAATGTTCAGAATGTAAAGTGCTGTTCTTAACTTCTCAAGAACTAAGATGTTGAAGGTGTCGGGAGACTGGTGTAGACAGTTGGTTCTGAAGGGCTAGAACAAAGAGCCTGTGAAGCATTTCACATTCAGCATGCATAAATGAGAGGGGGGCGTAGATGCTGAAGTCATACAATATTCAACATTGTTCATTACAAAGAAAAGAGGCTTAGGTAAATTTTGGAGGCTAATATAGAGGCAGGTAAACTTTCAAAGCCAAGTGTGGAAACTCTCCTCCCACAACACACACAATTCCTTATTAGAAATTTAGGAGCTGATATACTCTAGGTGAAGGATGGGAAATAGTCGCTTTACCAACTGATTGTAAATGTTTAGCACATACACAAAATACAACAACATATATATATAGTGTTTGACTGAACAGCTGGGCACCGTATCAATCTCAGCAAATGTGACCTTCCATCATAGGAGGATTGCTTTTATCTTCTGTTTTAGGACTCTGTTGAAGTATTGATACCCTTTGTGGAGAAGAGCCAGCAAATTGCAACACTGTATTAGAAGACAAGTGTAGGATATCTAAGGCAAACCTAGACACATGTAACACATGCCAGGGGAGAATTTACACTAATCTATTTTCTACGTGCTGAACAATTAAAGCCATATACCAATACTCTGTTTCAAGAGAATGACTCCTTAAGTGGGCCACAATAATTGACCTTTCACACTCTGAGAAATTATTTGAACAAGATACTTGTAGCCAGCTAGTTGTGGGTAGAGGTAGATAACACAGGTCAAATATGGTAAATACATACAGATATCTCAATACACCGCCCCTGGATAAAATCAAAGATTTGTTTAGAGAAGAATGACCATGAGTGGACAAGTGAGCAGAAGGAATTCTATTCTAGGGCCAATATCTTCAGGTCAAATAAGCACATACCCAAATGCTAAAACTATGATGCCAGCATAACGCCCTGTTCCAAGGTCAGATTCAAATTAATTTTGATCTAATTTTAATCATGATAACCTTCTAGAATTAAAGAATCTGTTCTAAAAAACTGACTCTGAGTGGTAAGCACAGAATGCAACACATAGATGATGTATTGTAGAACTGTATACCTGCAACCTATATAATTTTACTAATCAATGTCATCACAATAAATTTAATAAAAACAAAACAAAACATAAAACTGTCAAAATATGGTGTATTTCACTTCCTATCTTGATACTGCAATGACTAATACCTTGTTCATCATAGATACCTTTTACTATGAACGTTGGACACTATTTCAATTTGTTATGCAGAAGATTTTCCAATATATTACATTTCCTGATACTTTGAAATGTCTATTATTTTTACCTCTATAAAAAGGGTGACTTGACATAACTCATGTTCTATTAATAGATACTATTTTACTTTAGGGGCATTAAGTGGCACCCTGGTTAGCCAGCTTGATATTTCCCTTTGTGTCTGGACATTTATCTTGATTCTACATTAAACTTATCTCAGTGCCTGAAGTTTTGATGTAAATTACATAAAGGTACAGGCATATCACAGCAATGTTGTCGGGTCAGTCCCAGGCCACTGAAATAAAGAGAATATCACAATAAAGTGTGTCACACCATTTTGCATTTTGAAGTTATATTTGCACTATGTACAGTAGTCTTTTCAGTCGGCAATAGCATCTATGTCTAATAAAACAACATACATACCTGAATTAAAACAATAATTTATTGCTAAAAAATCCTAACCCTCCTCTGAGCACATTGGATAAATAGCAGGCTTATTCAACAATGGGTTTCTACAAACCTTCAATTAAAACAAACAAACAAACAAACAAACAAACAAACAAACAAAAGTATGGTGTTGGAAAGAGAACTGACTCTGGATGGTGAGCACATAATGCAACACATAGACAATGTCATGTAGAACTGTACACCTGCAACCTACATAATTTTTACCAACCAATGTCACCCCAATAAATATAACAATTAAAAAAAAGTCTCAATAGCTGCAAAATGCAATAAAACATAGTAAAACAAGACATGCCTACACTATGGACATGTGTTGCTAATTGCTACAGCTATTGTATAATTATTGCAACATAATAACGAATACCAAGGTAAAGAAAAGCAGTCTAGAGTTTTAACTCAAGTGGGTGATTTTAAACCTTTTTTTCCTCAAATCTGTGAGCTCGCCCTGAAATATTTTCCACCCAGTTTTTACCACTTAGGTGAATGCAATGGCTCACTTTAATCCCATTATAGAAAAGACTGTTAGTACTATTATCTGGTGTTTGCTGCTTTTTGTTCTTTACTTCACTTTTGTCACTTCTGAGGACAGAAGTATGTGCCCTAGATACAGAAAATAAGTTGCTGTCTTCAGTTTCACCATCTTTGTCATTTAATGTGATCAAACAATGTATCTAGAGGAACACTCTATTACCACAGCTCGCCCACGCTGCTAGATTTACTTACTTTAATCACAGGCCCGTGGAATAGCTCATTCAGCACTGTGTAGCATGCTTTCAGAAAAATAGAAATCCTTCCTGGTGTCTGAGAAGGTATGTATTAGCACAAGTTTAGCTTTTTCTTTAGTCCAAAATTCAAAACTCTTGTCAAACAAGCTACTCTCAGATTGTGAGTGGTCCTTTATTACAAAAGACCATATTTTTTTTCTTTGGGTGAAATTTGATGGCTCTGATGGACAAGATTCAGTCATATGGTATTATTCCACTATATTTATTCAGAACTTCTATTTACACATTTATTAGTTTGTTTACTTATATATTCTTGATCTCTTCACTACATAGATCTCTTCACTACAAGTTTCTGGAAGATGAAACTTTATTTTATTCCCTGCTCTGCACTTGGAAACCAGCAATATGTTTTCTGTATTTGAGATATCCGATAAATAGTTATTGAAAGGTTAAAACAGATGTTGATAATATTATGTAACTTAAACTATTTTATTACACACCTTTGCCTGATAGATGTAAAAGCACAATTGAACAATTTACCTAATGAAATGTAATAAAAATGTCTATTGTTTTTATAAGTCTTGAAATTCCTAAATCATAATCATTTATGAAATTAACCAAATAGAATTTAACTATAATAAAAATGTATACACAAGTACTAGGTGATTACAAATTGGTCAAAAACTTTATGAAACCATGGCATATACCTTATTACTTTATTACGTTGTATGTTTCTAACACCTACCGGTAGTGCATTTCTATTCTTCCTTAAACAATAAGCTTCTTGCTTCTTCCTAACATCCTCTTTCTTCTATGGTAGTTTACTCATATTTGTTCATACCATTTTCTTTTCTATTTGAATGAAAACATTCAAGGGCATGTCTTTCTCATCTTATGTCCCCCAACACCTGACATGGAGTAGTCAGCAAATTCTCACATTGGTATTTAATTACTTTATAATCCATCATTCTAAATTTCCAATCTAACCCATTCAGTTATCTGCCATGCAGTCTGATTCATTCAGATTAGCCCATTTACCATGCAGAGTATCTGAACACTTCAACACAGTTCAAAATAATCAAGTAATCAAACTGCTTATACCCTTCTCCATTTCTTCCTTTTCACTAGGTTCCCATCATTGCATGTCACTCTGATTTTTTTCTTTCAATGCTATAGGGAAGTTTCACCTTCTTCATGAACTTCTGCTTTCTATTCTAGATCATATTATCTTTCATTTGACCTCACAGTCCTTTTTGTTTATTGTCCATATTATTAATTAGCACTAGGTATTAATTTTAACATGCTTTATATTGTTTTGTTGTGGTGTTGGCCTTGATACTAGCATGTTTTGGATGTGTGTGTGTATGTTTGTGTGTGTGTTTGTGTGCAAATGTTTTAACAAAATTATATACCTTGAACCAGAAAGATATATAAGAAATGTTCAAGGATGCTGACAATTTAGGGGCAGATGGCTAGTGGAAAATCTATAAGAGAAGGAAATGTGTCCCCTGTGAGCAAACTCAATAAGGAAATGAAACAGCAGAGGGAAAAGGATAAATAGAAAATGTGGGCTTTGGCTGGAGGGAGCCAAGAGTGTACAGAGCAAAGCTTGGCAGTAGAAGAATCATCAAAACTTTCTATACAGTTTAACTCCATGTGAGCAGTTTACCATAAAGTGTGAAAGGAAAAGAAGAGAAATGGCTAGCCAATGTGGCATGAGGGAGTGAAAACTAAGCCAGCAGCATGCATTCTCTTGCCAATGAAAATGCTTCTCTCTTGTAGAAAGTCAGCACTGGCAGCCAACACCAGCACTGACAGTAAGAGTAAAGTGCTTCACCTTGTCATTTATAATCTATAGCCAGTAGTCAGTGTGAAACTGTCATGAAGTCACAGAAACGCAGGTAAAATTTAGAGCAATGCAGGCAACTGCAGTGGTAGAGTGCTAAGTATGGTGGACTTGACAATTCCAAGAAGTATAATAATTTTTGTTTAATTACAGTGTATATGTTAGTATCACCTAAAAAACTATTTAGAAGATTTTTAAATATTTGAAAATGTTATTTAACTTACACCATTTTTCTGTATGGATATTAGTTCCCCAGTTATTTTGTAACCTGTATTGTTTGTTTTAGGTGTTCTTAATTTAGTGAACATGTAATGGAAAGGCAAACACCAAAGGTTTTTTGGCTGAGTGTTTAGTTTTGTTTTATGCTTTGACCTAGTTGTATTACCTGCTAATTACATGACTTCAGAAAATTTACAATAAAAAAAAAAAGGAATTGTAAATGTTCTGTCACTGGATTATTTTTAGTGACATGAGATAATTTATATGGAATTACTCTGAAACACATACAAATTATAATAATACTAGAGCATTCTATTTCTCATGAAAATAGCATAATAGGTAATAAGGCAAATATTATCAAATATTGGGCAAAAATGAAGGATGTAAATGTTATAGCTAAAAGATATACAATAGTGGGAGACAAATAGGCTACTTCAAGTAATGAGGGGTAGTCACTCTTAATGCTGAGTCCACATTCTAGATAGAGTTTTGGAGATACTAGAATGTTATTATATTACTTCCCTAAGTAGTATCGTGGAATTGAATCACTATAACCAAACTCAAATGAAATAATCGAGCTAAAGGAGGTTAGTATATCAAACCAAAAGGCAAACATACTTGACAAAGGCACTATCCTAGTGAATCACTATTTCATGGCAAATAAGTTTAAGACCGCTGATGTCTTTATAAATGTAAATGGGCAGGTTCAGAACAATCAAAATGAAACTACAGTTCATCTTTTAGACACATGAGTTTGAATTGCAGGAGTCCACACATGGAATGTTTTTAAAATAAATATTGTATATACCAAATTTTTAAAATAAAATTTATTTTCTCTAGCTTACTTAATTGTAAGAATATATTACATAATACGTATTGAGATCATCATGCTAAGTGAAATAAGCCAGACAGAAAAAGCTAAGGACCGTATGACCTCACTCATATGTGGAATACAAAACTGAAAACAACAGAGAAACAAAACCTCATGGACATAGTCAATAGTTTAGTGGTTACCTGACTGTAAGAGGGGAGGAGAGTGGGAAAGGAGGGAGGGGGAGCTAAATATATGGTGATGGAAAGAGAACTGACTCTGCGTGGTGAACAGAGAAAGTAACACATAGACAAGGTACTGTGGAATTGTACACATGCAACCTGTGGAATTGTTACTACACAAAGGCACTCGAATACATTTAACAAAAAAAGATATATGTAAGTAAGCAATGTCTTAAAAATATATATATTTCCAAGGCCAAAACGTAGCCGGATAGATCGACATCAAAGTAAAAAATATATATCAATTAAAATATTTTATACATGGATTTTTGACTGTGTATGAGGGGCCCACATTCTTCAAAAGTCAATTGTAGTTTTATTGAATTTTTCCTCTCTACATATAAAGTGATCTCAGTCTAGATTTCTGTTGCTGAACATGTAATTTGGACAAATTTTCTCTTCTGGAAAAAGTTGGGTAAAGTCTTTCATCTCCAAAACTTACTACTAGTGAGTTACCAAAAAAGCGTCAGTTGTTACTTGATGTGATGGTGCAGATGAATAGGATGTGAGTTTTGTTTGTTCCTTTGCATTTACATGGCCTATCAGATCTAATGGTGGCATGTCTCACCCACTGGCCTCTTCAGCAGCCTATGGAGGGCCATCCATCCTACTAGGAAAGGCTAACTTACTGATGGTCAATAAATTGCATTGTATGACAAAGTGTATCAATTTTGTTCATAGAAGATGACATTTTCTGATCTTATTTCCAAATGTTGAAGTACTTTGTGGATATGTGACCTACACTTTCCTGAAGTTGTAAGAACTGCATGAGCTTAGAGCACAAAACCTACCGTATTTTCAAAATGTGCGTAATTTGTTGATTGGAAATATGTCATATCAACACCCTTTGCTATTGATCACACAAATATTTGACTTTCTAAACTGATTTGATTTATTGACATTATAATAGTGTATTTTCTTCAGCTGCTGCCAAATGTGTAAACCCAGTGAAGCAATGTTATTAAAAATCCACATCTTATTTTACCAGCAACTTTCATCCTAAGTTTTCAACAAGTCTTGGTAATAGATGACATGTGACAGGTTACTTTCCATTCTCACAATGATATGACTTTACTATTATAATTGTATTTACCACCACCTAGGCAAATTAGAATTCTCAAGAAAAAAAAAACTAGGAGAAAGAAAGAAATCACTTTGACAATACAAGATAAAGTCACTTGTGGAGATAGAATTAGACACACCTGGCATAGAAATCTAATTTTTCCTCCATGAATTTTTAACTGAAAGACATAACCACAATCCATTTAGATCATCAATTAAGAATTTTCAGCCAGGAATCCCAAATCATTACTCAAATAAATGCACTTGTGTGATGTTTTCTCTTATCTTTTTTTTTTTTTTCCTTCTTCCACCATTGGCTTAAAACTCAAGTGGTTTGTTTGGTATTTTAAAGAGATGGTCAGGTTTATCAGTGAAAAAAAATGCTTAATTGCCTAGGATTTTTCTTAACAGTGTCAAAAATAGCAGTTTGAGTAGATATATATTATATATCACATGCAGAGCAGAAATTTCAATGGATGGAGATAACAAATCTTTCCATGAAATAGGTAAGATAGGCATAAATAAAGAATATGCTAAAATAAGAATAAATAAACCATTTGATTAGTGAAGATGGTAACAGAATAAGAAACCATTCATGTCCCTAAATTGGACTATGTCTTGATGCTATTGAAAATTTATAGTTGCTTGGATATTAAAAGAAGATTAGACATGGATGAAAAGTCTCATTAGATTCAATGGCATTCTTTCAGGGTATTTTCATCAGATGCAAGTTCATAAAAAAATGTTCCAACCTACTAGAGTTCTACTATATGTAAAGATTTGTCTATATTTTATTTTTGTAAATATTTCAAGATTTCATCATATGATTTGTTTTCAGAAGTAAAAAAAATGCATATTGTTCATTAAATTCAAAGAAATTTTACATATGCTATCTTAACAATCACCAAATTAAGGTTAATATATTTATACTTTTTTACATATGAAAACAATATTCACAGTAAAAAGAAAAATCCTGGGACTCAGAGTAGATAACCTGTCCAAAGTCATACAATGTGTAGTTTGAAGAGTAATATATAGAAATCTTTATTTCAGTAACAATATTTTTTGTGTATAAGACACCCCCTTGTATAAGATGACCCCTACTTTAAAACCCATTATTAGGAAATCATTGTATGAAATCACTACTATGTATGAAACCACCCCCAATTTTTGTTCTAACAATTTTAGACAAAAGTATCATCTTATACACAGAAAATTATGGTATCATATATTATACACATTGGCCACATAGAGTTGTTTCATCCCATCTCTTTCTCACTCCCTTTTCCCCTGCCTACACTGACCAACACTCTTATTTTTGACCAACTCTGATTCATTCTTGGTTCACATCCTTGGATGTCATGCTTTTCTCACTTCAAGTTTAAAAAAAAAATTATTTTTATTGTTTTTGACAGAGAGAGAGAGAGAGAGAGAGAGAGAGAGAGAGAGAGAGAGAGAGAGAAGGGGAGGGCCCAGAGCCGTCTCCATAGTTTGCACAGCACTAGTTTTCTACATAGTTTCATTCTATAGGTGGTCACAGGGCTGTGCAAGGCAGGAAACAGCTGGGGGCCTCCCACATGGGAGGCACACCCTGGTGAGCAACAAACTGGGGCACACCCCAGTTCAGCAAACGGGTCTACACGGGCTGGGGCCGGGATTTGATTGTCAGATGCGGGGCTGCAAGTTGAGCGCTCATCCCACCGAGCCATCCTGGCATTCCGCCACTTCAATTTTAAATACCCTGTTGATATGTGCATTTCTGATCACCAAGAGCAATGTTTAAGACCTTCGCTTCTCACCTGATGCTATTTATTTTGGGGATACTACCTGGACCAAAACTTTGGGTGAGACTGTTATATTGTAACTACTTATTGCCCCGTGCATAGAGATTATGTGTAATCATCTGGCTTCTAATATCCTTTATCAACATTATTTTCAGGAAAATGAAAAAGATTCCTGTTTTGTTTCAAATGACAATATGTCCTAGTAAAGGTTCTATTTGTTAGGCTCCTGTGTAAGTAAGTGATGGTCTGATTGTGGTTTGGACAATTAAACTTACAGAAATTTACTAGATGTCAAATTGAGGAAAAATATTCTTTTCCTAACTAAAAGTTAGATTTGTATTTGGCATTGACTTTTGGATCTTCATTATTTTTTTCTTCTTGGGAATTGCATGTGATGCTCATGTTACATCAGCTCTACTGTGACTATGAGGCTAAAAACCATAGTGGAAGGTAGCAAGAGAAGAGAAAGCAGAGGATTGAATCTTTTTTGTTATTGTGAATTCATTTCATTAGTCCTGGACTGTTGACTCTGAGGCTCATATTTTGTGGGGAAAAAGAAATATCTACTTTTCCAAGCGACTCTCATTGTGGTTTTATAATATGATTCCTAACTGTTACAAAACCCAATTCCATTGTAAAGTTCAATAAAGTACTGACTCTATTAATATCTAAAAAAGTGACTAATCTCTTCCCAGTTGTACCATGAACAACAACCATTAGTAAAAACTGAGCTGAGCCCCCACTTTGTTCAGTAGTGTGCTGAGGTTGGAGGAGGAAGAGTAATGGGGTTATGAATTAAGTACTAATGGTGGCTTCTGACTTCAGGATTCTAGAGCCTTTTTAGCAAGACCTGTGAAAACAAGGAACTGTTTTCTTTTTCTTAAAGGACTTCAAACACAGCACATCAAAGTCCTCTTGATAAAGAGAGTTGTAAAAGCTTTATATTTATTCCCTCTTAGATTCTTTTGAAACTTAAAAAAATAAATCTAAGTAATAGAGACAGAAAGCAGAGAAAAACATGTTTTTATTACCTCCTGTATCAATCCCCTTTCTATAAAGCAAGCAAGCAAACTCTTATCCTCTTTGTAAGGATTGATATTGATCTCAGTGTTATTGGGAGAGCAATGTATTGAAGTTCATGTTTTTATAAGTAGAAGAATTTTGTTCAATTAAAACAGCCCCATATAATAAAGACTGTAATGTTCCTAGATCTGCATATAATGATGTGACAGACAATGTAAAACAGACTCTGGTCATCAAAATACAATTCCAACATTCATGTGAGAAGTCCTTGGTGTAACAAAATGTAAATAGAATCATTTTGGAAATTTTCAAAGAAAATATATACTTGAGATCTTAATTATATGTAGGAATGACTTCTTTAAAGTATAAAAGTCTCTTGAAAAAGTGCTTAAGGTATAGTAAAATATTTAATAATAATTAATATTATTATTATTCATCCATTCTTCCTCATAATTGGGAAACAATTAATACCCTCAATACATTCAATAACTAGAGCTAGAGCTTTACTATAAGCATATAGGAAGAGGATGTTCTGTAGAAAAAAATTAAGAGTAATGTCACCCAAAGTTAGATATTAGAAGTAACAAATATGCTCTTATAAAGAGCAGCACATGTAGACACACACACACACGCACACATTTTTTTAAAGAAAATAATTTTTTTATCTGTCTACATTAGCCACTATTTCTTTTTTTTTTAAGATTTATCTTTATTGTTTTTGACAGAGAGAGAGAGAGACAGAGAAAGACAGAGAGAAGGAGGAGGGCCCAGAGCAGTCTCCATAGTTGTATGTCATTAGTTTTCAATATAGTTTCACTCCACAGGTGGACATGGGTCTTCACGGGGTAGAAACTGGGCAGGGGCCCCCTGCCTGGGAAACAAGTCCCTGTGAGCTGGGGGCCTCCTGCATGGGAAGCACACCAGGGGTGGGAGCCTGTCTGGGGACCTTCCACATGGAAAGCTTGCCCCAGCGAGGACCGAACTAGGGGCACAACCATATCAGCATATGGGTCCCTATGGGCTGGGGTTGGGATTCAAGCCTCAGACCCTGGGGCTGCAAGTTGAGTGCTTGATTCACTGAGCCATCCCAGCATCCCTTAGTCACTATTTCTAACCCTAAAGAAGTCTGTAGAATTTTCAAATAAAATACAGACAGCACATTTCTGGATAATAGGCACTCCTTCCATTGTCTTTAGAAAATGTTCAGAGCACTTCTTCTCTCTACAGTTCCATGTTTTTATTATTTTAAGATATAATTTTTAACTGGTCAAATCCAAGAGGACATCAAATGTCAGAGTCAGGTCACTAATGGTAGAAACACCGATAGAAATTCGAATTAGAGTTAAGCATTTAATTATCTTTCTGTTCCTCTCATTTCTAGTATTATCACATTTCTCCAATAACTTAAACTTTTTTTAAAATAACTAAAAATAGCTATTCATAAAAGTTGAGTTTGGAGCCAAATTTTCAAATTCTTATTCTGGACTAGATATATTATAACAATTTATTTTATAGAAAAGAGACTCATCTTTATAAATAAGTGATACCCTGTGCCTTCACTGTAACTTCATTGAAAATGTACTAATCTCAAAGAATCTCACTGGCTTAAAAACCAGTTTACATTGATTTTTCAGATGTTCTGAATTCAGTACAACTGCCTCTAGAAACCACTATGGATTTTTCACATTCTAGCCATAGAAAATATACAGTAGTTATAAACTTATAAAATATCATCTTTAGACTTCTATGGTATTTACATTTTAGAATTTTGTATTATTTCCAAACCCACTACTTTTTGTTTGTTTTCTCAATCCCTAGCATTATTGTATTTAAAAAAACATCAATATGTGTGCCTTTTCCCATAGTGGTTAGCTTGAACTAGCTACATATTTTATTTAGTACAGACGGCTTTCCTGAGACAGCTTTTGAGGTGAATATGTGTTATTTGACTCTGAGTTTGAAAGAAATCCAGAGACAGTGAGGTTTCTTCACTTAATAGGGTATTACACTCCTCTGCCTTATCCACAGTTTCACTTTCTGTGGTTTCAGTTACCTGCGGTCAAGGTTGGCCTGATCTGTAAGTTCTAAATTGCACATTATTCTGAGTAGCATGGCAAAATCTCACAAGGTCCTGCTCTTTCCCACACGGACGTGACTCATCCCTCTAGCTTTTCCATGCACACGGTAGACACTCCAGGCCCGTTAGTCACTTACTATTAGCTGTCTTGGTTATCAGCTCTGCTGGGGTATCACAGTGCTTGTGTTCAATCACCCTGATTTTACTTAATGAATAATGGCACCAAAACCCAAGAGCAGTAACATTGACAATTTGAAAGTGCTGAAGAGAAGCTGTCAAAGTGTTTCGTTTAAGTAAAAAAGTGAATACAACGTAAAAAGGTATTTTGAGAAAAGACCATATTCACATAACTGAATACAGTATAGTTATAATTGTTATATATTTACTAGTTGTTGTTATTAATCTCTTACTGTGTCTAAATTATGAATTATACATTATTGTAGCTATGTGTGTATAGGAAAAAACAATATACATATATGGGGTGTGTTGTTATCTGTGGTTTTAGGCATTCACTAAGAGTCTTGAAACATATGGGATAACAGGGGACTACTCTATAACATATCTAGAAAAGCAAAAAAAAAAGCACAGAAATTTGGCTCAGTCAGTTGCAAAATCAGGATAGAGTAAAATTATTTCTGTTCAGGCTACAGTAAAAATCCTAAATATCCAACAACTGTTCTAATTGTCTGCTTATTTTCTGTGTCTCTGCTCATTTCTTCAGTCACTTCAGACTTAAGCCTGGCTTTTCTTACTATGGTTTCTATGGTGTGTACCTTGGTTTAAGCTCGTCATGCTAGCTTTGTTGTTTGTGTGTCTCATATCAACATTCCACAAGTATGAAAAATGAATTGGATATTTTTGTTCTTTTTGAGCATCTTTATTAATTCAAAGACCAGCAATTGACCACCTTGTAAGTTACTACTCCAGTGAACAGTTTCTCTTTGGATAAGAGAACTGTCTTTTCTTTGTGATTGGGGAGAATAGCAGCTAGTTGAGCAAAACAATAATAATGTACGTATCTATCAGAAGGCTCATACAGCAGATACACTTACAAAGGGTGATGTTGTTGATAGACACTTTGGGACGTCCTGAAATCTATTTTAGAGGGAGCCATTTTTAAAATGTTGTTCATTTTCATGGATGTTGTTATGGAATGGATAACCTAATATTCGACTGGTGAGATTCCAGGTGCATCTGCAGAAATGTGGACATTCTTTAGAGGTCTGTTAGTACCACCATGGTTGATTCATACGGCATCTGCAATTCCATAGTGCTCTGTTGGGGGGGTTATTTAATGGGATGCATTTCTATGTCACTAGTGAATGTGTGCCATTTAACTCTCAGATAAATATTGACTTAAATCAAAATATATGGCAAGCTTAAATCCCAAGGATACAAAACAACGTTAAATTTGAAATACACAAATCTTTTCATTATATAATACAGGACTAAAAAAACTCCATTCTGTTTGCCCAATTCTTTGCTGTTTTATTGAATTTTGTGGGTTTTCTAATCTGTGTTATATTTATAAAGTCTGATAATTCTGTGGATATTAAAGTGAGTAATTTAAATTTGTTAATGGCAATATATTGTGTATCAGACAATTCCACAGGAAGATAAACTGATAGATTTTAACTTCAAACTGAGCTGATTTTTTTAATGAAAAGCAATTATGTATAGCAAAACAATAAAAATTGACAACCGTTATTTTATATAATCTGTATTTTTAACAGAAAGACAAATACAATGTCAGAATTTTATTATTTTAACCCACACAACTTTAATGCTATGAATATTATTTTTATAAATGTCTTTTGAACCATGACAAATTAGAAAGAATACAGTTTTAAGAGTTAAATCTTATTGATTTTACTTAGGAAATTTCCCCATATTACAATGCTAACTAGATGTTCAAGAAAAATAATGTTTGGGAAAAGTGTGTGTGTGTGTGTGTGTGTGTGTGTGTGTGTGTATTTAGATTGTTGTACCACACTATACGGTGCATGTTTAGAGTTAATATAGTGTGGTACAGCAATCTGAACAGAAATTCAAATTTTCAATGGGGTTGTGGATGAGTATCACTTAACAACACAGAAAACTGGATGAAATTTGTAATACTGCTTGGACTGATAAAGAAAATCAATTTTTAAATTCCTTCAGGATATTTTTATGCTTTCCTCTCAGAGAAAATTATATTAGTGAATCTTTCTCATAGCCTAAAAATATTAAGTACCATTTACTTATTTATTGGAAGCTGTTAAGCATTTTACGGAAAATAAAATCACACGTAGTTAGATTCCCACTTATTTTATTTATAGAAAATATAGAAAATCTGGGTGGCATTATTCTTGAGCCCCTAGCCAATATTTATTGTATATACTTCACAGAGAACAGTACAAATAAATAAAT
>PVKE010015683.1:22369-33194 GCA_004027555.1 Craseonycteris thonglongyai
AAAAAACAGGTAGCAGACTTTAATCTCTATGGTTTTAATATATTTTTCTTTCAATAAAATTAGAATTTGAAATAAAGTGAGTTAGGGAAGAAAACTTAATCATATTTAGTGTTTATTGAATTCATTTGCCATTGCATTAGCATTAGATTTAAAAATGTAATAAAGTTTACAATGGGATTAAGCAGGAAATATTGGTTTTAATTTACTGAGAGGTTACTATCTTTCACATTGCAAATGAGAGTAACTGTCTTTCAACTTAATTGAAAATGACTGATTATTCTTTATCAAGTCCAATCACTTCTTTCAGAGTGATGTCATTATTTTTCTATGACAAGATAGAGAATAATCTGCCATATTTGCAGTCAATACATGATGGTTAGTCTGGCAAAAGTCCATTTACCCAAACCTTCAAAAGAGACAAGTGGAATTTTTCTTGCTACTAGGATAATATAAGGAAAATCTTTGACCCCGAGTATGTTGACCATCTTAAGAAATGAATTAATACTATTATTTAAACTTTATCAACTAAGATATAACACAAAAAACTGAAAATATAGATTTCTATTAAATTTTTAGTTTTATTTTTTGGTTCAACATTTTCACAACAATTTCAAGTAAACTGCATATACCACAATCCTGCACCTCTAATCTCATAGGCCTCATGAAGATTTTTAACATTGATGTAACACTATTATTTAGTGTCCAATCCATATTCAAATGTTGCCAATAGCCACAATAATCTATTCTACAGAATTTTTGTTAGCCTTCACAAATAGGGTGCACCACAGATGGCTTTTATTTATTAAAATATTCTGCCTAGAAGAAGAGCTTAAATGCTCTGAATTCTAAAAGTAGCTTCCAAATTTTGGAGTAGAGCTACATACATATCCTATTCATTGTTGCCATGTTGCACTAAGTCCCATGCAATTCCCAATGACTGAGGGTATCATTCTATCTAAACATGAGGGTATCTTGTCTTCTGTGCTTATAACCTAGACGTAGTAGATGTGGAAAGAGCTTAAAAAGGAGAGACTCATAATCTAACGTGGGTTGAGAATTTATTAATCTTTTTAGGGTAAGTCCTCCCCAATAAAAACAAAAGGGCTCATTTCAATGTCCACATGCTTGTAGCTAATATATATATATATTAATATATATATATTAATATATATATTAATATATATATATATTAATATATATATATATAAATTATTTAAACCCCTTTGGGGGCATTTGTTCCTTCCTCTCATAGAAAATCGTATCAGTGAATAGAATTAATGAATCCTAACAGTTTAAAAATGAGCAGGTATAGCATGTGTTTTGAGATTCTCACAGTTTTCACGTTCGTTAGTAATTGAGATGAAGAGGAATACAGCACAGTGCACTTACTTCTTAGGGTACATCTTCATAGGCAAGAAAAATAGAGGCATTGTATAACTCTTAAAATCGTATAAAGTTTATAACCATTCCAAAATTTCTCAACGATATATTAACGTTTCCATGGTATTTTCATTCCTCGTTTTTCTCCATCTGCGTGACTTTTTATATCTCCTACTTTTCTAATAATCAACTTGAAGTTTCATTTGGGTTATAAAAACAAAACTATTCTAATATACAGTAGGTGCACTGACTTAAAACTCTGTACGGTGGGTTAATCAATGTGTAATGCAGGTTATAGCTGTGTATGATACTGAGTTCACAATGTATTTTAATAATTGATGGTATTAGGCAATTTCCTCCTTATCTGGAAGCAGACCTCTTTTGCAAAATGTGGCATGTTTGAATGTAAAAGCAGATTCACTTAGGTTAATAATGTGTATTTCTATTATTTAATTGTGTTTGCTTTTGTAAAAGTGAAAGAAAAAATACTTCCTATTAAGGTATAAGAAAAATATTATTTTCTCCTCTAATGCCAAACAATACAGGTAGAAAAACAGAAATGATATTTTAGCAGGCACTAGCTGCATCGAGCATGATTTCCTGTCAACACAGAAACTACAAGTTGTATGTTTTAAAGATTGCAGTCAAATTGTTTCCTTCTGTATATAGAGGCTGGATTCCTGGTGTGTCAAAATGAGGCTGTCTGAGAAACAATGAAATTTTGCATCAAAACAACATAAAAATTGCCAGCCATTAGACACATTCCTAGAAGCTTACTTCACATTCCAAGAAGCTACATCAAAATGCAGGGTATAAACCTGTGCTCTGTAAATATGAAAATAGGATATGGCTCTTGTAAGAATAAAATGTTTTCTGAGGGAGAGTCAGAATTGTCCTGGATTATTACAAATGGCATAATCAAAATATATTAAAATAATGAAATGTAAAATAGCATGTGAATAATGCACATAAAGCTTAGACTCTTAGATACAGAGAACAGATCGGTGATCACCAGAAATGGTGATTGGTGGATGGGCAAAATGTGCATTGGGGGTGAAAAGGTACAAACGTCCAGTTGTAAATTAAGTTGTGGAGATGTAATGTATAGCATGGTGACTGTAGTTAATAATACTGTATGATATACATTTGAAAGTTGCTAAGACAGTAGATCTTAAAATTTCTCAGTACAAAAATAATGTAATTATGTGATGATGAATGTTAACTGAACTTATTGTGGTAATTATTTCAATATATATTATATATATATATATATATATATATATATATAAATGCATTATGCTGAACAACTGAAACTGTTATATGTCAAAAAATAAATGAATTATACAGATTCTCAGAGAGCCTGTATAATTACATAATATTTGAGACTGATAACTATGATAAGATTTAAATTGCTCATATTGATCTGGATGACATAAGAATCAAAGGAACTGGCAACCTCTTCCAAATTTGATCAACTATTAGGGAACATAAATGCAGATGTTGTTTAAAATATTCTCAGTAAAGTCAATGGCTTGAACTTATTCTGACTGTCTATCTTTGACCTTCTTAGGTATAATATGTTTACTATGCATGCCCTTTAAAGATCTGTTTAAATGAATAAATTCACACATTTCTCTGAGAAGTGTTATTGATTTTTTCAAAAATACAACAAATAGACAAAAAAAAATTAACCAGTATTTAAATTTAGAGCATGCAGTTTTTATATAGCTGTATCCCTACTGAATAAAAACTCCCCTTAAGAAATTCTGGAAATGCCCTCAAGGACAGTAGTCCTCCTTGGGAAGATAGCAAAATCTAATTACATGTCTATTTAGAAGGCTTCAGGATTGCATAAAAATTACTCTAGATCTCCAAGTTACTTTCCCAATTACTCTTAAAAAGGTTATAGAAATGAAACTATTACTGTGAGATATGGCATATAAGACAAGATACATATGAAGGCATTTTTAAGAAAGCAATACAAATATGCATATATCAGTTTATATGAGCTTCAGTCGATTGTTACTCTAGAACTCTAACTTGATTTATTAAAAAGTATTTTTCTCTAGGTGACTATTCTTCTCAAATATCTTTATAACTTTGGTGAATTTTATTGCCCAAATGTCAATTTTCTAATAGATAAACAAACCACAGAAATTGTGTAAATTACCAAGCGTCCCATAGCTATGTAGTGGTAGAAGCAGAACTGAGGGACCTATTTCTAACTCTGATCTCCTATAACGTACAACCTTTGGGGAGATGACTTACATAATTGTGCATTTGACAGCAGTTCCTCTCACTTCAGTGGTTACCATATTTTTTCCATTTACCTCTTTTCTTTTATTCTCCAAAACAGGACTTTGATTGCCTGTAGCTAGAGTAGCACTTATATTTTACATTACGTTTATATTTTCAGTCAGGAGATTTTATTTTTATTTTGTTAAATTGACTTGCTTGAAGTTAAGCTTTTAGATGAAACTATGGTTAAAAGAGTACACTAATACAGCTGAAAGAATTGAATTTACTTTTCTAATTTGCAAAATTACTGCTCAATAGTGCATTTGAGATGGTTGCCGAGCTCCGATTCTGACAAAATATTGTTTTACCAAATGACATTTAAATACCCATGTTTATTTGGAACAATTCTGTTACTACACTAAAGGTTGTCACATTTTTAGGTTTGACCTCATTTTTATGGGGAATAAAAAATCTCAGTATAGTAACTAAAATATTTGAGTACTTACATTTAAGTACTATTCAATGTTTGATAGTAAATTATAATAGGATAATGTAGCTTTCTCCTAACTCTCAAAGTACGAGTATTCTGTAGTGCTTTTATAATATAGTTAATCTGATCTGTGAGTATATCTGTTTTGTATAAACTAAATGAGAATATCCTGAATTATTTATTCATCCTTATATCCAATGCAGCATCTGACACAGTGTCGATTCTCAATTAATGTTTGTTTAGATGTGCTCATTTGATTAGAAGATACTGTTTCTATGTCCTTAGAAATGGCTTCTTAAAAGTTCTTATAATTAGGGCATAAACAACAGCACTGCTTTGGTTCTTTTTGGCTCAGATATGAATTGGCTTGTCAATCTTGATAATTCAGAGTATTTCATTTCCCTGACCACAGTGATATGTTAAAGGGAGATAAGGAGACTCAGTTAGTTCTAAGGAGACACACTAAGAACTGTTTTTCTTTTATTTTTTGGCAGGGGAGTTGCTGGAAAATGATTTTAGTTACTATTTATTTACTTATTTTCTATGCATGGGAAGGCTGTAGAGCTTTAAGGGCTGGAGAGTTTCTAATGATATTTTTGAGTTCTGAAGTCCTTGGAAACCCTACCCAATAAACATTAAAAAAATGTATTAAGAGGGAAGCCAGGATGGCTCAGCAGTTTAAGCACTTGCTTTGCAGTCCCTGGGACTGAGGATCGAATTGTGGCCTGGCTGGTGCAGACGCATATGCTGAACTGCGGTGTGCTTCCCCTGCTGGAGGCCCCCAGTTTGGTTCTTGCCTCCCAGTTTGGCCGCTGGCTCGAGGGGACGTCCCTCCCATGCAGGAGGCCCCAGCCCAGTTCCTGCCCTGTGGGGCCCCGGTCCACCTGTGTGGAATGAAACCATGTTGAAAACTGATGATGTACAACTGTGGAGACGGTTCTGGGCCCTCCCCCTTCTCTCTGTCTCTGTCTCTGTCAAAAAGAATAAAATAAATCTTTAAAAAATGTATTATGTTTTCTGTTTTATTTTGTTTGGTTTCACGTTTGAGTCTTCGTTTTATGTCATTTGAAAGTAAATCATCATCACATTTTTAGTGTTTAACCTGTACAAATACTCATATTTGAAGTCACTTCTGTGAAAGTTTCTGGCTTTCACACTAAATGAGCTTCCAGGAACAAGGCACCTGCTGAAGCTGTGAGCTGCAGAAAGATGCTTTGTGAACTGCATCTTCTTGGTATGCTTGAAGTGAATAAGATAGATTTAAAACACATCATTTTCTTTTGAAGAATTTAGAAACAGGGAAATAAGACTATTGCACACACACAGACGAAAGTGCCCCACATGTACACATAGAAAAGATGCAAGAAGGATTTCAGCTAAGCCCTTCAGTTTCTGTATTCTGCATATGCCATCATTAGCATACTTCTAACCCAAGCTAAACCTTCTTCTTTTTTTTTTTTGTTCCAGTATGGTACATGTAAGGAGATATTATCATTAGAAAATTTAAAGCAATTGTGATGTAAAATATCTGCTCATCTAACATGTAAAATTCAAACAAACAAATAAAACCTATTTTCACCAATAAAAACAAACAACCAACCAAAACAAAAAACCTGCGAGGCATACCACATAGATGCATCTTTTTAATGGAATCATGTTTTCTAGGAAAGTATTAGGGAACAAAGGTTAATCAGTCGGCTGACACTTTCTCTTTGAGAAATAGCAGCCTTTAATATGGTATGTAAAATTAGTAAAAATAAAATATTAGTAAGATATGAAGACATGTTTTATGTATGTACAGACGAACTCTTCAATTAAGAAGTTTAACTCAAGACACTTATTAGCAAAAGTCAACAAATAAGTTGTTTATGATATAATACTTTGCTGACTTCAAATCCTATTATTTAATCAGTAATTATGGACATTGCACATTATTTTATACTATAAACTGGCTCAGTTTAGCAGCACAGTGTTAATTAAAGGAGGTTACCTTAGAAATGAAAGGTCATAGCCATGTAAGCATAGATGATTTTTGGAACTGATTTCTCACTTTCTACGTAAGAAATACCAATATTCAGGTTACAAGTTGTAAATCCAATCATCACTCAAATTACCAGCTACCCTCTGTCTAGAGTATAAAATAATATTTTTATTTAATATAAAAACATAGTTATTGACCCCAGAAAACAAGTCAAGTTAAATAAAATGCTAAACTAAAATTAGAAGTAGGTCAACGGTTGTTCCTTTGCCTTAGGCAATTGGTAACTGACAGATAATGTGATAACTGCTGACATATCCTTTCTGATCTCTTTCACAGTATCTGTTTTAAAAAAAAAATCACAGTGTATCATAAGTGGTTTTGTCCAACAAAAATGGATTCAAACAATTTTAATAAAATGCAGATTTCAATTAGGGAGAGATGATTCCTAACGGATGACACAGGAGCTGAAACAATTACTATTTCATATTACAACTGCTGTTCCTACCAAAGGTTTTCTCTAGGAAGCTCAACATTTTATCAAAGAACTTTCCATCACAAAACTGATTGTGCACAATTTTTTGATATTTCTGGACAAACTGGTAGAGTGTAAGGCCCATCTGTTTAATTGTGCTTTATCTGCTGATATGGAGGAATCAGAGAGAGCACTGGGACTATTCAATGTTCTCTTGCACCTGAGAAATAAACCCACTGAGGTCACTCTCAGGCACTGGAGACCAGGGTGTGAGACCACTGTGTGATCTTGTGCGAGTCGCTGAGCATCTATGTACTTCAGCTCTTATGTATAAAAACACTTAATGGCCATATAAGGTAATAGTTAAGAGTGCAGGCACTCAGACTATAGCCTGGCTTCTATGTCTCCAACCCTGACACTAACAAGTTACATAATCTTAGGTAATTTAGTATCTTCCCAAGTCTGGATTTTCTTGATGAAGTAATTATGGGGATTAAAGGAGTTAATGCTATAAAGCTCTTAGGATACTGCCTGGCCAGCATTGCAAGCACTCAATCATTGTGGAGAGTCAACATTATTAGAATCAACCAAAGCTTCTGGTATAATCTTGACTGCAATAAACACTAAGTTTTGTTATTTCCTTTTCCTACCTAGCAATTTACTGCATTTAAGAACAGTATTATTTTCCTCTTTATTTTGACAGATAATAAAAGCAGGGAACAAAATTATGGAATCAAATCAGTCTCTGCCTCTCTTTATCTCACTTTCTTCAGCTGAAAAAGAAATGGAAAAAATACTCATATCTAATATTTTAAATTAAGTGTGCTTATACATATATTTAAAGCTTTTAGTAAAGAGGTCAACCTCATTCAGAACTCAATAAATGTTATTATTGGCATTATTATTATTATTACTTATGCACTGACACTTCTGAAGACATGAAAATATAGTACATTTTTTTAAAGATTTATTTTACTGTTTAGAGAGAAAGAGAAAGAAAGAAGGGGGAGGGTCCCGAGTAGTCGCCGTAGTTGTACATCATTAGTTGTGACTTGGCTTCCTTCCACACAGGTGGATGTGAGGCCTCACAGGTGGACCTGAACTGGGGGTCTCCTGCTTGGGAGGTGAGATCCTTTGCCATGGTGTTCAGCAGTTACCAGTTGCACCACAGTTCAGCATGTGGGTTTCCATAGGCCTTTTCCGTGATTCAATCTCCAGCTCTCATGGTTGCAAGGCAAGTGCTCAACCTGCTGAGCTATCTCAGTATTTCCCAAATATAGTAAATTCTTAATGAGTAAACAAAAATACTTCTAGAAAATGCTACCATATAACGTGTGCACATGTATATGTGTACACAACCACACTTGTGCATGCATGCACGCGCGCGCACACACACACATACCTTTTCACATTAGGTCACTTATCAGTCCATATAAGCCTTCCTCTGAATCTACTATTATAACAGCCTAAGAGATAAAGATTCCTTCCATGGTTCATTCAGAGGCTCCCCAGTGAAATATCTACAAGGAAAAGAAACATTTCTCCTGATAATTTTTTTCTTCCTTCAATGTGAAATTTTAATATAGGTGTGATAATCTGAGTGAGAGAGACAAGAGGAATAAGGGACAGAGAACTAATTCCTGTTGCACTGTGGGTAATATTTCTAATATTATTAAAATCATAATAGCATATCATAATTATTTCATCCTTTTCTGTAAATCAGCCTTTCTCCTCTGTCTAGGTTCTCTCATTCCATCATCTCACTCAGTCTCATGGATATAAATATTATCTATATACCAATGAATCCAAACGTATAGCTTTTCCTCGATATTTTAACTAAGTGTCAGAATGGAATATTATATCTATTATGTTTCTTCATGCTTAGCAACAGAAACTCATTACAAAGCATATATATTTTGGATGACTTTTCTCTTGACAGGCTAATAACCGTCTTCAAAATCTCAAATATAATAGGCCCCAAACAGAGTTCTGAATTTGTACCCTATCACTAACACTTTCCACCTTCTGCTTTTATATCCACCCGAGTGTTAAAATAATAAGTGTTAAGAGTCATTCTTGACTCTTCTGTTAACTTTCCACATTATCATCATCTTACCATAATGTATCAACTTTGAATCACAGCTTATAACAGACTATTTCTTCCTATTTTCTTCACAGTTCCTTCTACCCATGTAGTGTGAGGTATCTTCCTGTTTCCTGCACTAATCCAAAGATTTCTGGACTTCTCTCTATTTCTTTATCTTGTTTTTAACGTTATTCTTTTAAAAAACAAGACAGTCTATGTAAGTCTTCCACTTATTTTTTTTCCCATTATTTCCCCTCTCACTCAGGATAAAATTTAAATATTTCCCAAGATGGACAAGATCTTGCATCATCAGTATGCTGACTATATAGCTATCAGTCTTCCCTTCGTTCTCTGCTCCAGCACATAAAAACCCTGTAAACCTTTGCTTCAGAGCCATGGTCTTTCCTGTTGCCTTTGCCTAAAGCAATCTTCTCCCCATATCCTTATGATTTTATTTCCCTAGGCATTCACATCTCTGCTCAAACATTACCTTCATGCATAGTGTTTTCTTGACTATTCTATCTTAAATCAAATTCACTACCCATTTTCTTTTTTTCTTCTTAAGGCCTACTCATTTTATAATACATTACATTATATTATCTTATTACTTATAGAATAGAATATATTGCTGTCTTTTTATTCTCTGTATTTTTCTGTTAGAATGGCTTTGAGAGAATTTCTGTTTTGCTAACTTCTATACAACCAGTTCATCCTATAGTTGTTGAAACATCATACATTCTTCATAAATAGTTTTAATGTATAATTCAGTCAAACTCTACTGCCTTCACCTTATCCACCAACAATATCAAACTTTATTAAAGCTCTGTGATCCTGAGAAATAGGGAAGGTAAAGAAGTTCCTACAACTTCTGGTGTTCTGTGAAACAACCAATGCAAAGAGTCCCTCACTTCCACAGGACTTATGTAGGACTCGTGGATCCCTAATTGTTGACCTAGGGCAAGGCCCAGCACAGAACTTTCAAATTTTCATTCTTTGCCTAATAAATGATCAACTGAATTCTTTGTCCCAACTAATCACCTGTAATAACTGACTTAATCAAAATTGAATTTAGCTTCCTTCCCTAGATTCTTGACCAACACTCAGCCTGGACTATACTATAACCTCACAACCCCTTAGCAAACAACTCCTATTATCCCCTCTAGAGGGTAGACTGACATCAGGGTAAAGCGTTCAACAACTACATGTACTATCACACGTCCTCCACCCTTTCATCCCACTCTCCCACACTCGGTTCTTTTTCTCCTCAGGGTTGTCTCTAGCCTCATTCACTTTTCCCTAAAAAATAAAATATCTTTTCTGCCTGACTTTTAAGGCATTTGTCAGAGCATATAATCTGAGGCATCCTATTCAGAGTATAATACTTTTGAATAAAGTCTTTCCTTACCTAAATCCAGATTTTTTTTTTATTTTTTTGACAGTGTGCTATCATTTCATGGCTAGGCCACTCTACTCTTGCCTCTTTGGAATCCATTTTATACTCAGCAACCTGAGTGATTTTCTAAAATAACATGAAAACAATCATATGAATCACCTGCTTAAAGCTTACCCGTGACTTTCATCTACTGGTAAAATCCTTAGGCTACTGTAGGAAATCCTAATGTACCTACTTCTCTTCACCTCTGACCAGATCCTCCAGCATTCTCTCCTTGTTTTCACATTCCATATTGCCATATTGGTTTCTTCATTTTTACAAAACTGTTGGTGTGTATAAACATAAATATTTTTTGAAAACTTGTATTTTCTATTTCCGTAGGTATTGGGATTGTGAAATGACTTAATTATAGATAAGTAAATTATTGTAATCTTCAAATGGTGCAATATAAGATTAAATATGTTATCTTAATAGGATATAAAATGCTTTAAGAAACTCTCTTTTAAACAATTAATTACAAAATATGAATGAAAATTTAAAACTAATAGTAATTGTACATTGACTGAGATATTGTTATTATTTTTCACATTTTTTCATTTAATTATCACAACTCATAAGTTAGATACTGTTGTTTTCACCTTTTCATAAGTGAAAAAAATATATAAGGCCTTAGAAAACTAAGTAGACTAAATATGGGCATAAAGCAAGTGATTAGGAAACTTAAGATATCAATGGATGAACTTCAGATTTCAAAATATTATGTGTTTCCCAATACATCGTAGAAT
>PVKE010015684.1:0-33104 GCA_004027555.1 Craseonycteris thonglongyai
CATATATTTGATGCCCCCTCCTTACTCCCCCCTACCTCCTACTCTCTCACCTACCTCCCCCTTTACCCTTGGGGAAACACTAAACTCTTGACTATGTCCATGAGTCATGGAAACACCCAAAGTGCCCTTCGATAGATGACTGGATAAAGAAGATGTGGTACATTTACACAATGGAATACTACTCAGCGATAAGAAATGACGAAATACAGTCATTTGTGACAACATGGATGGACCTTGAGACCATCTTATTAAGCAAAATAAGTCAGACTGAAAAAAATCAAGAAACATATGACCTCACTTATAGGTGGAATATAAAGCTGAAAGTAACAAGAAAACAAAAACTCCGTGAATTTTAAATCATTATAACTAGGCTCAAATGCACCTTTATTAATCAAAATAAGAACTATTGCAATCAACATATTTTTGTCAACGAGAAATAAGTTTGCATATTTCTATAGAGTGAAAATCTGTGCTTCAGAATTCAGCGATCTCTTGGAAAGCCTTTTCTGCATCCTGCTGGTTGTGGAAGTGTTTTCCCTGCAAACAGTTGTGGAGATGCTTGAAGAAGTGGGAGTCTGTTGGTGAGAAGTCAGGCAGATGAGGCAAAACTTTCTAGCCCAAGTCATGTGACTTTTGAAGCATTGCTTGTGTGATGTGCAGTCGGGCGTTGTTGTGGAGAAGAATTGGGCCCTTTCTGTTGAGCAATGCCAGTTGCAGGCATTGCAATTTTTGGTGCATCTCATCAATTTACTGAGTGTACTTCTCAGATGGAATGTTTTTGCCAGGTTCAGAAAGCTGCAGTGGGTCAGACCAGTGGCAGACCTCCCAATAGTGACCAAGACCTTTTTCTGGTGCAAGATTGGCTTTGGGAAGTGCTTCGGAGCTTCTTGGTTCAAACACTGAGCTGGTGGTCACCAGTTGTATAAAATCCACTTTTCATTGCATGTTACAATCCAATCAAGAAATGGTTCATTGTCATTTCTTAGAATAAGAGAAGACTACACTTCAAAACAATGATTGTTTTTTTTAAGATTTTTATTTTTATTTATTTCGTTTGTTTGTTTTTACAGAGAGAGAGAGAAACATACACAGACAGAGACAGAGAGAAGGGAGAGGGCCCAGAGTAGTCTCCATAGTTGCACATCATCAGTTTTTCCACATAGTTTCATTCCATAGGTGGGCGTGGGGCTGCACAGGGCAGGAACTGGGCCGGGGTCTTGCCCTGGTGAGAACTGAACTGGGAGTACTCCCCATTTCAACATATGGGTTCACAAGGCCCGGAGCTGGGATTCGATCCTCGGTCTCCGGGTCTGCAAAGCAAGCTCTTAACCCACTGAGCCATCCTGGCTTTCCCCAAAACAATGATTTTTTAAAATTTTGTCTTTGGTCAGCTCATGAGGCACCCACTTATTGAGTTTTTTCACCTTTCCAATTTGCTTCAAATGCTGAACGACCGTAGAATTGTGGACATTGAGAACTTCAACAACTTCTCCTGTAGTTGTAAGAGGATCAGCTTTGATGACTGCTCTCAGTTGGTCATTGTCAACTTTCAATGGCCAGCCACTATGCTCCTCATCTTCAAGGCTTTCATCTTCTTTCCAAAACTTCTTGAACCACCACTGCACTATACGTTCATTAACAGTTCCTGGGTCAAATATGTTGTTGATGTTATAAGTTGTCCCCTTGCTTTATGACCCATTTTGAACTTGAGTAAGAAAATCACTCAACTTTGCTTTTTGTCTAACATCATTTCCGTAGTCTAAAATAAGTACTAAATAAACAGCAAGTAATAAGCCATTAGCAAAAAACAAAACAAAACCAAACAAAAACATAATGCGAGAAATGCACATTAAAATGATGTATAACATAGCCACATTTATTTAAGAATGTATTACAGTAGCAAACAGCAAATTCCAACAATGCACAACCTGCAGTTACGGGAAAGCTGGGATGGCTCAGTGGGTTGAGAGCTCGCTTTGCAGCCCCGGGGACCGAGGATCAAATCCCGGCCCCAGCCTGTGTGGACCCATATTCTGAACTGAAGTGTGCTTCCCATGTGGGACGTCCCCAGCCTAGTTCCTGCCCTGTGTGGCCCCCACCCACCTGTGTGGAACAAAAAAACGTGACAAAAACTGATGGCGCTCAACTGTGGAGACTGCTCTGGGCCCTCCTCCTGCTATCTATCTCTCTCTGCCTCTGTCTCTCTCTGTCTTTGTCAAAGAAATAAAATAAATCTTAAAAAAAACCAAAAAACAATTACTTCTGCAGTAATCCAATACATCCCGGTATTGTTAATTATAGGCACTATGTTGTACAAGCAGATCTCTAGAACTTATCCATCGTGTATAACTGAAGCTTTATACCCATTGAACAATTTTCCATTTCCTGCCTCCCCCAGGTTCTGGTAACCACTGTTCTACTTTCTGTTTCTCTAAGTCTGACTATTTTGGATAATTTACATAAATAGAATCATAATGAGATATCACCTCACATCTGTTAGGATGATTGTTATCAAAAACAAGGATGACAAGTGTTGGCAAAGAAATTGAAACCCTTGTATGTTGTTAGTGGGAATGTAAAGTGGTGTAGCTATTATGGAAAATAGTATGGAGGTTCCTCAAAAAAAAAACCCCAAAAAAACTACCACAGAATCCAGCAATCCCACTTCTGGGTAATTATCCAAAGGAATTGGTACCAGGATCTCAAAGAGATGCCTGCACCCCCGTGTTCACTGCAGCACTATTCACAATAGCCGGAATATGGATGCAATCTGTCCACTGACAGACAAATCCATAAAGCAAACGTGGCGCATACATACAATCGACTTATCCAGCCTTGGAAAGGAAGGAAATCCGACAATCCGTCCCAACCCAATCCAGGTTCCACATGGATGGCTGAGCCTGGAGGACCTCGTGCTGAGTGACATAAGTCAGTCCCAGAAGGAGAGAGGGTCTTTAAGGGGTAATTAAGCTAAATGAGGCCATTAAAGTGGGCCCTAATTTATATTAATGGTGTCCTCATAAGAAGAGGAGATTAGGACACAGACACACAAGAAGAAAAGACCACGGGAGGAGGAGGGAGAAGGCAGCCATCTACAAGCCAAAGAGAGCAGCTTCAGAAGAAAGCAACAGGGCCAACACCCTGACCTTGGACTCCTACCCGCCAGAACAGCGAGGAAACCCATTCCTGCTGTCTCAGCCACCAGGCCTGTTTTCCTGTGTTTCGGCAGCCCTGGCAAGCTAATGCACGGCTCGTTTTAATGTAGAACAGTGTTATCCTCCCGTCCACGGCTCTGAACTCATGGGAGCCTCTCTTGGTAAGTCCTTGACCTCTTCAAGGCTCTCTTCTAAACCCGGGCTGCAGCTGCCCTTCGGTAGCTCCGAGGGCTATAGAAGCTGGGGACCCGTCTGTCCTCGCATGAGATCCGACTCTTCAGGGAACCGGTCTCCCTAAGCTGGAGGGCAGCAGCATACAAGTCTTTTCTTCCTTAACAAGCCCCGTGCCACCTCTTAAGAAGCTGGAAGCGTCCACAGCCAGACTCCCTGTTGTTTGCCCGGAACAGCCTCGTTCCTCGCCACTACATCCGCATGCAGTCCCTCGCCGTTCATCCCACAGGAGTGTCAAAGCCTCCGTGTGCCACCCACGGCCAGAGCCGCGTGGCCTGTGTGAAGCCACCCGCTCCAGCCCTCATGGGCCTCACACTCCAGTGACAGGAGAGGCACAAAAAAGCATAAACAGTCCCGTAAACTGTAAACTGCTCATCTCACAGGACTATAGCGAAAGCAACAGCACAGGTTTCCCGTTAAAGGAGAACATTCCTCTGAAGCCCTTCGCAAGTGGCCATGGTGACACGTGAAAAAGCAATGACCGTTAGTTTATACGAAAACGTTTCTGTGCATTCCCAGACCCCACGATAACCTACCAAATCATACTGGAGGCGCGTGATTATGTCCAGATTTGGGCCAGCGTGACACCCTGCCAGCTCTCTAGGGCTTCTCTGGTACGCAGGGCACGTCTCGCTGACGGATGCACCAAGTGAATGGCGATGAGGCGCAGATGCGCAGACACAGCCCACGGACGCTGAGCGGCTGAGTGTGGGGCGCCCCTGCACGACGAATGCTGAGCCCTGCACGCGACGGCCACATCCTTCCCTTCGTTGGTAAAAGTAAACACCCGCTTTAGATTTCTTTCCCTTAGCAAAAACGGGTACTGACGGAGGCCCCGTGTCAAAGCAGAGTGGCGTCCTGTGCGCTTTCTGGAGGGAGACGCCTGTTCTGTGACAGACTCGGGCGAGCAGGCGCAAACCCTGCAGTGTTCGCCCAAGGGGATCGTGCAGGGTGGGGAGAAACCAGCGCACCTTGTGGGAAAACCGGGGTGGCAGCCGTCCTGGGGGGGCTCCGGCGGGTGTATCCGGGTGTATTGTTTCTGCTTAGAAAGGAGTGAAGCCCCGTGTCTAGGCCCTAGGAACACAATGGCCGTGGGACGAGCGAAACGTTCTACTCAGGGAGCTTATGGTCTAGTGGAAAGAGATGAAAAAAACAACTAACGAGCAAACATATGACGCAGTGGATGTAAATGCTCTGAAGGAAGAAAGTAAAGCAGAATCACGGAGAAGAGTAAAGGCGAGGAAGAGGATGCGCTTTTGTCTAAGGGAGACTGAGAGCTTCCACGGATGAAGTAAGCTTTGAGGACTCTGTTTTTTAGAGGAGGACTGGGAGTGCCTCACCTCAGCGATCTGAAGGAGCTGTGCAGTGTCTGGGGAAGAGCGCGCAAAGGGCAGGGAGCAGCACGCGCCAGGCGCGGGCAGACCCTGCAGGCTGGTAGGACAGGCCCGGCGCAGCCAGGGGCCTGTGTGTGGCCACGTCCACCACAGTCCAGTCCCTGGGCTTGATCCTCAGTGAGATGTCGGACCCCCGGGGAGCTCTGCGCAGAAGCAGCCTGGGATCCGACTGATGTTTTACAAAGAGCCTTGCGGCTGCCCAGTGGAAAGCCGTCTGTGGGGGGAAGAGGGGAGGCAGGGAGGGCCCTGAGGAGGCGACTGCATCGTCCAGGGCAGGGATGCTTGTGGACGGGAGAGAAGCTACAATGGAGGAGGTGCAGGCTGTCACGTTCCGGACACACTGCTGGTGAAGCCAGGACTTGCCTGTGGGATGTGTGTAGGACGTGAGAGGGATCCGCTATGACTTCAAGGTTTGGCCTGAGGATGGAGTTGCCCTCGACGGAGCGGAGTTGGGCGGTGGGTCTCCTGCATCCTTCTGTGTGGAGCTCATGCTGCGGGGCCCCCATCTCCACCAGCAACGACTCCTGACCATGCAGGACCGCAGAGAAGGAAGGGACTAACGTTTGTTGAGGTTTTAATATTTGCCAGCCACTCTACTGGCTGCCTTACTATCCATCATCTCATTTCCTCTCAATCAAAAACCTGCTAATTTCATTTTTTTAACTAAAGTTAAGAAACAGACCAAGGGGCGTTCAGAAATGCTCCCGAAGTCCACCAAATCGAAAGTGGCCTCCCCAAACTCAGGAAGTCCGTGTGGCTGTCAGGCATATATGTTCAGCCCGTTTCCATGGGACCGAAAGCCTGAGAGCTGCTGGGAACCACACAGAGGCCTGGGGCTAAGAAGAGCACTGGGGAAATAAATGGGCGAGTCCCGAGTAAATCAGAACGTAACTTAAAACCACTTCTTTTCAGGGTCAGTGTCTGGACTGAGCCACATTTTTGCCCCACTCTGCCCTTTAGTTCTCCATGGTCACAGCCCAGCCCCTCCCACCCCCCAAATCTTTCTGAGACACCCCCTGAGACAGACACTGTGCTACGGAGACACTGCTGACCCCTCATTCTGAGCACCTCTTCTGTCCTGACATCGCTGCCTAGTTGTAAATCCAGGAATCAGGTTAAACATCAAGTTCAGAGCCTGTCAATTGCAAACTAGCTCCTTCCCACTACTTTCCGTTCCTAGGTGGCATTTGGATGTTTCTGGTCGGTTGGACTTGACCTGACACTTAGGAGTCTATTGTTAATGTCTCACAGCCTTTCCCTTAAAAACTGTCAATGTTTCCCTGTTGCTGGCAAAAGAACTACAAATCCTCAGACTCCAACTCGGGCCTCCCCCGATTTCATGTCTCACCCCTGACCTCCCCAGGTCAAATCTTCCTAGCAACAGGGAGTGCTTCTCTACACAGATGCCTCCTGACTTTTTCATCTCCGTGCATGTGCTGACACTGGGTGGCTCACATGCATGCATCCGCCTCTGCTGAGATTTGGAATCCTGTGTATCGTGCCGGCTTTACCTCATGCAAATCCTGCCTTCTCCATGAAGTAATTCATTGGTGACCCCTTCCTTAAGCCTCTTTTTTTTGGTTATATAAATTCTTTTCTTTTTTTGTTAAATTTATTGAGGTAACATTAATTGATATCAGTTACATTGTTTCCAGGCGTACAATTCTACATTGTCTATACATCACCATGTGCTCGCCACCCAGAACCTTAAGCCTCTTAACATGATACATCTCTCTTGTGGCATTTATCAAGACACTTACAGTTTGGTTATTTATTTTCTCACATAGTGGATACAAATTCAGAAGGCCAATAAATGTCAACTTAAAACCACATTATAGGGGATGCTGGGATAGTTCAACGGGTTGAGTGCCTGCCTTGCAGCCACAAGGCTGGGGATCAAGTCCCATCCCTGGTCCGTGCAAACCCATATGATGAACTGCAGTGTCCCCTCCCACGCGGGAGGCCCTGGTTCAGTTCCTGCCCCACATGCTCCTGCATCCACCTGTGTGGAATGAAACTATGTCACAACTAATGATGTACAATTATGGAGACTGCCATGGGATCTCCCCTTTCTCTCTGTCTCCCTCTGTATCTCTCCCTTCTCTCAAAACAGTAGAATAATAATTAAAAAAAAAAACCAACAAGCATATTATATGACTCCAAATCTGAATGTCTCCAGGTTGTTGGAGAATTCGCTCTTCCCCAAGGACGAGTGAGAATGGAAGGAGGCTGAGCCCAGATAGTGAGGGCTATACTGTGAGCCTTTAGTTTCTAGCCCGTCGTCTGGTCTCTTCTCCAAGCCTTTGCAGGCTCTTGAAGGTCTCACACTGGCTGGGACACCTCTCTTTCCACTGTCCTGTCTTCCCCTCTAAGCTCTGTCTATTTATGGTGCTGCCGGAGAAAAGGCAGGTTCTAGCTGAATTGTATTCCCTTTCCATTTGGGGGAAATTTCCCCCTGTTTTGTGCCTTAAAGATACTTCTTTT
Source organism: Craseonycteris thonglongyai (assembly GCA_004027555.1). NCBI lineage: Eukaryota > Metazoa > Chordata > Mammalia > Chiroptera > Craseonycteridae > Craseonycteris > Craseonycteris thonglongyai. The sequence goes on from PVKE010015684.1 coordinate 7,265, forward strand.
TCTTGACCTCTCTTTACTGGATACCTAATGTTTTCACTAAAGTCATAAAGCCTTTCAACAAACATAGAGGGAAAGATTGTCTTCTGGTCATTCCATTTTCTGCTCTAAAACACAAACCTCCCTGAAGCAAACGAGCCCTGAGCCCAGCAATCTCCTTAGGTTGGGGAAGCTGGAAAACTGGAGGACAAGTGACAAGTCCTTATCTTCTAAGGACTCCTGCTGCACTTGTCCAAGCTATCTGGTGACAGCAATAGCCTTGCTCAGGTGTCTGTCCTTTGCTGTCAGCACACATTGTAAAGACATCTGGGGTAATAAATGGACTGACTCAGGAAATGAACATTTTCCATTTTGTTTTGTCCTCTATCACTACTGTCAGACACCCTATTGGTTTTTGTTTCTTTGCTCTCAGACAAGGTGTTAGGCAGAGCCCTTAGCTTTACCTGTCCAACTATTAGCACATTTGTATTTTCAGTAATTAGGAAATTTAGACCAACCTCATGCCAGCCTTTTCTCTCTCATCCTGTTCACATCGTCCTCCTCTAGGGGCCAGTTGCCCAGGTGAAATGGCAAATACAAAACCCATGACCAGGAACAAACAGTCCTTGAGCAGGGGTTATGACACCCATGATTTGTGGAAAATGGTTCTCAGAAAGCCCCGACCGTTGAGATACCTGTAACCAAGGTAACCACAACCCAGGTACAGAAACTAACGCTCCCTGATCGTTACTCATAAAAGCTCTCCCAACTCCCCAGAGGTGGCTGGTGCCACTTTCGGCATCAGCCCGGCGGGTCTCATTAGCAAACTCGCTCGCCAGCCTGAACTCGGTGTGTTCCTCCCTCGGCCCCTTTCCCCCGCCTTTCCCCCGCGTTGCCTAACCTGCGCTCATGGAGAGGCTGTGGCCCATTCTGACCCCACGTCGCCCCTGTCCCCCAGCCTCCACTTGTAGAGCAAGGGGCAGAGGGGAGGACAGATGATAGAAGGAGGGACAACATGTGCTTATTTAGCCAGGGCTGTGTGAACATCTCTCTTGGCCATTGAATGCTTTCTCTCTCTTTGAAAAAAATCCCGAAGGTTGGCTTGATTTTCTTGTGAGGAACTTGTGTGGGTCCTTTGAGGGACGTTCGTTCTCCATGACTTCCTCTGTCTAATGCAGTCTTCAGATAAACCCCTTACAGCTCATTTTCCTGGCTCAGCTTCTTCCCCTGGGGTCCGCTGGGAACCCCTGGAGCGCTTGACATAGTCTTGCCTGTCCTGCCTCCCCTCCCCCTGCAATGAGACTTACAGAATCAGGCCACCCTGCTTGCCCTGCCATCAGGGGCCATGGGACAGCCTCTGTCTTCGTCACATACACACTCAAACTCTCGTGGTCCCCTGCAAATCCCCGGCTGTGGGAGGAGAACGGGTGCCCCTCAGTGTGCCTCTAGCTGGGACTAGGTGAGCTGTCCCTTTCCCCTTGTGGCAGACACCACACCCCCGGCTTTGGAAGGTTCTCTGGCTGCTCTCTTCCCTTGGCTTGGGGTAGAAGGACAGCCTGGGGCTTGCTGTCCTGAAAACTCTTCACAGAAAGCCTTTCCCCACCAGGTTTCTAGCCTTCTCTTTGACAAGCTGAAGGCTGAAGGTCCCATGCCCACACTTGGCCGCTCTTAACAAGTTCTGAGTCGATGTGTCCAACATCTCTCTCCTTAATCCTTGTAGTACTCCTGGGCTATTCTCAGCTTCAGATTTCAGCTGAAATTCTGAGATAACAGCAAATACCTGTTGGATTAGCCTTCAAACCCATCCATTTCTTTGGACATATAAATGGGAAATAACAATTAAAATAAAGTTTGACCAAAAATAGACATTCTTATAAACATATCCTTCATTCCTATAAACATATTCTGAGCACCATTAGATTGGGCAGGTGGTCTGTCTCTACCCCTCTTAGGATTGTACAGGGCTGTTAGTATGTTCTGTGGTCTCTTGAATAGCCTTTCATTATCAATTATGGTAGATCTTTTCTAGATCATTTAAATGTATGACATGGCAAATGTTGGCATAAATAATTACATCTCAACTGCCCGTGGAAAGTGTTTTTTAAATGTTTTGTAAAAGTTTCAGGGCATGTGCAAAAATGAGGCTCTTCTTAGACTCACGTGTTGACCAACTGCTTGCATTCTTTCCAAACCCAGAAGAGACTATCACATTCATCTATTTTCTACCTGTCCATGGGAAAACAAAAAACAGTTACACAGTGTTCTAGGAAAACTGTTTGCGTGAGAGAAACTAGCCTTCAGATCCAGACAGAGCCTTCCTTACCATCCAGGCAGCTTGTGGGCTTGGAGAGCCCATAAAAGCACAGGGTTGGGGCCTCCTGTTGAAGGGTGGGCAGAAAAGTTGTGTGTGGGACCCAGAGGGGAGCTCTGCAGGGGCCTGGAATTTAGCCTTATGACCTGGAGGAAGCGCTAGTGTTTCCATGTGTAACATGTTTTCATTTAATCACTAAAAAACAATCCTGACTTGCTGTGTTCCCCAGAGTGCGGCCCACCGGTCATCTGTATCAGAATCAGCACCAGAGCGTGTTTAAATGCAGGTAAGATGACCAATGAGAACCAAGGCAGCAGGACCCTGGAATTCACATTTTCAGCAAGCCACCCACCTTTCAAGTGTGAGAATCCTTGTAGCCTACGCTCTTCTGATTGGCCGACTCTCTGGAGAGGCTACCGGAACCAAGGCTATTCATCTCCCTGTAACAAAACCACCACAGCCCTGAATTTCAACCTCCTGTCCTGCTTGACAACCCGTTTTCCCAAAACAGTATCATGTTTTGTCCCCTGCCAGTCCCTGATTCTTTCTCTTCTTTTTCTTCATTTTCTTCTATCTTCTACTCTTCCCACTTCTTACTCATTGAGATCATAGTTTTATAGAGTCAAGTAGAGTCCATAAGTTTCCATTTTTAGGCAATATTTTCCATTTGTTTCTCCTGCCTCTGAACCAGTTGAACTGTGGCCAAGATTGATTTAAGATACTCCACAACTAGGATACTCTCTTTGCCAGATTCCAGAATTTATTTATTAATTTATTTTTTGCCTCAAACTTGAGATCTACTTCCAGGGTCCTATAATGCCTTTTGGAAAAGTGGTCCCTTTTTCCAAAAATTCCCTCCTCTGCTAGTGAGGTAGATTTTCCTCTGCTTTCCCTTTTTCTTGGGAATAAGATGATCACGGAAGAGCGAAATGAGCGGGCAGGCCACCCACACATGTATGGGGCCCATCTATGTAAACATAGCTGTCTCCCCAGCACCACTCTGGGGGAGCAATCCCATGAGAGAAGCCGCACTGGCATCAGGCCTGGCAAGAGCATCCCCAACATGTGCTCATGGGCATGAGCCTAAAGCCGGCATGCCCTGCCCTGCCCAGATGGCATGTGCTAGTGCAGGCTGGTCCAGTCACCAGAAAGAGGCTTTAAGAAATTCCGGATTCTCTAAAACTGGGGCCACTCTGAGGCACTGGCCCCACTGGTTAAGGTCTGAGAGGGATATGGCCAGTATCACCAGGCATATCTTAACGACCACAGTTCCCAGATGCCATCCGTGTGCCCCAGCCCACGTCCAAAGGTAGTTGAGGGGGTGCCAAGATGGCTCAGTGGTTGTGCGTTTGCCTCACAATCACAAGGTCCAGGATTTGATTACAGGTCACAGCCCACACAAACCCACATGCTGAACTGCGTGTGGCACAACTGGTAATCGGCGGATGGGGACAAAGTTTCTCGCCTCCCATGCAGGAAGCCCCGGTTCAGTTCCTGCCTATGCAGCCCCACAGCCACCTGTGTGGAATGAAACCACGTCACAACTCATGATGTACAACTATGGAGACTGCTCCAGGCCCTCCCCCTTCTCTCTCTCTCTCTCTCTCCTCTCTCTCTCTCTCTCTCTCTCTCTCTCTCTCTCTCTCACGCACACACCCTCACACGTGCTCTCAGCCTCTCTTCTACACTCTACATGTGTCCATTCAAAAATAGCATTTGATGGGCCAGGCATCATTTTAAGTAATTTTTTTCTGTTTACTACCTCAGCTGTGAGAAAAGAGAGAAAGTGTCTCTCAGATAAATGTGTGTTTGGTCCTGGAAGTCTGTGGCCTGGTCTCCGCTCTCCTTCCCTGCTTCTCTCTCTTTCATTAATATTACTTTCAATCTCTCTGTTCCCAGGACTAGGGCAGCAGACCGTAAGATCAGAGCGATCACCGCACACAGTCTCGTGCTCTGGTCTCCTTGGCTCTGCCGGATCTCAGCGTGGGAGGTGCCTCTGGCAGGCTGTGCTGCGTCAGTCATTCGACAAGTGTTAGTGAGTATACACTAACTGTCAGGCACTACGCAAAACACTGGGGTATGATAAGCTCAGCAAAAGCACTGCTAAACTGTAAGCAAGACTATGATGTGGTGAGCGATGCACAAGTGTGTCCAAAGCACAAGCTCAAGTCAAAGTGAAGGCCTTTGGCCTAGACTGGGCATGTGCGTACCTGGATATCCCACCTGGACTTCTTCGAGCCAAGCTTAATATCTCGTTGTCTCCTTAAAACCCCTCGCCTCGGCTGCTGTGGTCTAATGAACAATTGTGAAAACTTGCTTTGCCTAATACAAACTTTACAAATGGCCAAAATCGAAGGCCCTGCCCACACATCCCAACAGAAGCCCCGAAGTCACAGGTGGTAGTAGTGGCAGAATCCTCCCCACAGATACATTTTTTTCTCAACCAGAATTTTACTGGTTTTTTTTTTAAGATTTATTTTTATTGTTTTGACAGAGAGATAAAGACAGAGAGAGAGAGAGAGAGAGAAGGGGGAGGGCCCAGAGCAGTCTCCATAGTGGTACGTCATCAGTTTTCAACATGGTTTCATTCCACACAGATGGACGGGCCGCCCACGGTGGGAACTGGGCTGGGGCCCTCCCACATGGGAGACACACCCCCTTGAGCCAGGGGCCAAACTGGGGGGTGAGAACTGAATTGGGGTCCTCCCTGCATGGGAAGCACACCCCAGTTCAGCACATGGGTCCGCAAGGGCCAGGCCCGGGATGCAATCCTCAGACCCCGGGGCTGCAAAGTGAGCACTCAACCCCTTGAGCCATCCCAGTATCCCTACTGTTTTAAAATCTCAACACTCCCAGCCAAGGACCAAACACTAGAATCCCTGAGGGCTCAGGTCTCTTTGCATCTGAGTTCTTAACTAATTGAGAAACAAAGCAAAGAATGACAGACGGAGACCAAAATATCATTCTCACTACTACTACTACTACTACTACTACTACTACTACTACTACTACTACTACTACTACTACCACCACCACTACTATAATCCTGAGGTTGGAATAGGAACCATGACTAACTTAGGCAGAAGGCCAGGCCTAATAAGGGAGGGTACCAGCTTCCTCCTACGAGCAAAATGGGTGGGGCTGAGTGGAGCATGGAGTTTATATTTCCCAAGGTTATCAGTCAGCTTAATCACTGTGCCCACTGCCCCCCCCCCCCCACACACACACCAATGGCTGAGTAAAAGGCCATAGGGAGACACCCAAGGAGTATAAGCGACAGGACACCATTCATTTGGAGGGAAACTTAAAATGGGAGAACTGTTTCTCTTGCAAAGTTAATGAACCAACTTGTTATTACAAGTACATAATCCTGTATCTACAATTCCGAAGTCACAAAAGCTCTAAAACAAAACTTTTAAAATAAATTTGTGGAAAATTCATGTGGTCGCAAAATCTAACCTAACTTAATATGAGGTTGTCTGTGGTCTTGATTGACTAATCATGTTTAATACGAAAAATATTACTGTGTTTGATTATGGGTTGCTTCACAAGCCACACTGGGTGTGTTATTAAAATACAGTATGTGTACAATGTTACATTTCTGAAATATAAATAATTCTGAAATATGAAACATATTAGACCTCTAATGTTTTAGGTAAGGAATTGTGTTCAGTGTGGGAGACAGACAATGAATTGGCTGAAGATAGCAAGACATCTTGGAAATGTGAGGACAGCAGGTGTAGGAGAGGAAAAATATCTTTTTTCTCTAACCTTGGTGGGGGCCCCTATAACAAACGACAAGCAAACGAGAGAAAATATCAAGTTACTTAACAAAGTTTTCCCTGACACAGAAACCTCCACGAGGAAATAAAGACTCGAAGGAGTGTTCAGATCTGAGTGTTCTGAATGCTAGATTTGATGAAGACTGGAGAGCTGTGAGCTAAGTGGAGTAAACTTGGGGAAACAGCAAGGCACATTCGTGTTAGAGATGAGGATGTGCCTTACCTCCGGGTTTAGGGAGGACCTTTGTCACATTGGTTTATGTCCTGCTTCAGGGGAAGGTCAGGAAAGTCTCACACATATTGCTTCTCAAATTCCTTCAGCTTAAAATACCCAGTATGGGGATGCCGGGATAGCTCAGCAGTTGAGCACTTGCCTCGCAATCATGAAGTCCAGGGTTCGATTCTTGCCCCTGCCCATGAAATCCCATATGCTGAACTGTGGCACAACTGGTCACCACCAGGTTGGTTCCAGGGACAAGTTTCTCACCACCCATGCAGGAGGCCCCTGGTTCGGTTCCCACCCCACGCAGCCCCACACCCACCTGTGTGGAATGAAATCATGTCACAACTAATGATGTACAAATATGGAGACCACTCTGGGCCCTCCTTCTCTGTCTCTCTCTCTCTCTCTTACAAACACCTCTCAACAATAAATAAATCTCAAAAAATATATATACCCAGTATGTCAAGGTGCCATGTTTTGGGGAAGCATATTCTGAACTCTGTTACAAGGGAGGAGGGAGTTGGTTCAGGGCCGTTACTCGGGCTACGAAAGTCAAGGTGAGAGTTTATAGTCATTAGAACTTCCTTGATATGGGATGAAACAGAATTTATTTCTTTTTGGACAATTATATGGAAAAGGGGGCACCAAACTAAGAGAGAAGCATTCTGTCAGGAAACGAAGATGCAGCTGCAGGAGTGGGGCGGGCAGCAGAGCACGGGAGCCCTGCGGGGAGGCGGGCCTTGTCAGTCACACAGCCCAAGGTGCAGGTCAAGGAGGATTGGCCACTTCCCTGTAGAAGGGCCCAGACTGAGGTGTGCAAATGACGAGTCTAGGCAAAGACGGATGAATTCTTTTCTCTCCTGGCGGCAAATGTCCTGATTCAATGCTGATAATGTAATTCTATATACCTATTATAAGTAACCAAAACTATCTGGACACACAGTGTCTTCCTGAATCTGCCCTCCTAGAACAGACAATATTCAACGACTCTTCTGATGGCTGACCCGGCCTAACTGTGCAAATGCATGTGCAATTATCCCATTAGCAATGGAAAGGCAAAGATTACAACCCCCAGAGAATGTTTTCTTCTGTAGCGAATCCCTGATAGAACATCAATTTCTGACATCAGAGTCATGGAAATAAGTCTCGTATAGATTTGCAGAATTTTTGAGTTAGTACAGTAGGTAGAGGCCATTTGTTTTCACCTCTCAATCAATGGAGGATTTTCTAGAAGATGTCAATCATATGAATAATAACCACTGAATAATGATTTGATGATACCTCATTGTTATGGATCACTTACTCCATGCACAGTGCTAACTGCCTTGCAAGAATGATTTCATTAAGTAATGGGAATAGCTACCATTCTTCATGCCAGGCACTTAATCTCTACTCTCTCATTTAACCCACACATCACACCAGCAAGCGAGATAGTATTCTCATCCCTCACTTCACTGAGAAGAAAACTGAGGCTAGTAAATTAAGAAACTTATCTCCAAGCCAACAGAATGGGAGAGTGAAAAAATCAGAGCTGAGATTAAAATATTTAGTTACAAATGTGGACAAAGCACCAGCCAATCAGACACTGGCTCCTGGCAGTCCCATGCGCTGCCAGCCATTAGCTCTTCAGTAGCTGGACCTCATGTAGCTGTGGGTTGGGGGAGAGTTCTGGGACATCCAGGTTTTCTAGGGGTGGGGATGGGCACAGGTGCACTCAGAGAAGGGGTGACTTACCAGCCATATAAAAGAATGACAATATTTAATGTAATAATTAAATATTTAATAATTCATATTAAATATTCAACAAAATATTTTATTTTAATATTTTAATAAACCTCATGTAGTCATCATGATGACTGCATAATATCCCTAGGCAGAACCTAAGTTTTAAACCCCTGCTTGTTTGTTGCCAATGCCTGTGTGCCAGTCTGTGTGTGTATGCGTGCAGGGTATGTGTTGTTGCTATGGTTGTGTGCTGCTTCCTTATTACTCTCTTCTGAATTACTTCCACTAAGAAGGAGCTTGCGCCTTCAGGAAGCATGTTGAGTAACCTGACACTGTTCCTTAATGTACCTCAGACTGTTTTTAATTCTCATCCCCTGATCTTGGTGGAAATTTCTGGAGCTATAACTTCACCCTTCATGTGATGTCCTGATATTCTTTCAGCGCCCTCCCTTTTGTTTTGTTTTTTTTCCATTTAAATGCAATCATATCATGAGTTTGAATTTTCCTATATTCCTTATATTTATTTTTATAAAAATCCTACACAGCAAACCATGCTGGTCTTACTTAGAAATGATCCTTGTTATCTTCAATAAGCAAGAAAGCATTCCTGCAGAAGTGGAGTGCTCTTCTCTGGGTCTCCTAAAATCCAGGCTATGAGAAAAGTGCATTAATCTTATTCTCCACATCTATAAAATGGGGAGTGTGATCATTGATTTTATGGGTCAGCTTGACTGGGCCGCAGACTGCACAAATATGTGGTCAACATTGTTCTGTTTTCTGTGAGGAAATGGGATGAAATTAACAGTTGAATTGGCATACTGAAAAAAGCAGATTCCTCTCCCTGACGTGGGTGGGCCTCCTCCACCCTGCTGAAGAACGAAAAGGCTGAGCCTCCACCCCTGAATAAGAGAGAATTCTTCCTGCCTGGTGGCCTAGAATGGAGACCTGGCTCTGTCCTGCCTTTGAGGGGAACTGAAGTCTTAGTGCTTCCTGGATTTAAGCCGGTCAGCCTTTGGAATGTAGCTACACCCCCAGCTCCTCAGGGATTCCCAACCCTGTGCCCGCGGGCACAGCCCGCTCTGTGTGCGCCCGCCATTATTTGACTGCATCAGAAGTTTTTCATAAACACTAAGTGAAACTATCATTTATTTTTATACATTTGTTAGAATTTTAAAATATTGTTTGAGTATCTACACAGGTTTATTATATTCGTTGGTATGTCTGCGATATCGTATGTATAAGTCTTTCCCTAGCTTTCGCCTTTGTACATGTCGCGTCTTGTGTAGCCGCTGCGCTCTTTAAACTCTCCTCCACCCAACCGGGAGCCACCAAGTTGCCATTTGGATTGCGGTTGCTGGACTGATCGGGTCATGACGGTTAGCTAGGATCACAGTGTTTTGATATGTTTGATTTTAAATGAACTAAAAGCGAGGTAGGTAATCTATTACTATGGTGGCAATTTGATATGCTATTGTAGTTCTATAACTATTTTTATTTTTATTTTTTTAGTCCTAAAATGAGTGGACCAAATAAGAGAAAACGAACCTATAATTTTAACACAGACTGGGAGGAATCATATTGTTTCATTAATTTAAAAGGTAAATGCATTTGCCTGTTGTGTGGCAGTAGTATTGCAGTGCCGAAAAACAGAATGTTGAACGTCACTTTCAGACAAGTCATACCACTTTTGATACGAATTATCCACTTAAATCTGAAGTAAGGAAGAAAAAATAAATCAACTAAAATGAAGTTTAACTACTCAACAGACTGTTTTCACTAGACATGTGGGAAAATCTAAAAAGGCAACCATTGCTTCTTTCAAAATTTCTCACATGCTCGCAAAGAAGAAAAAACCTTTCCAGGATGGTGAATTGGTAAAAGAAGCATTTCTGACTGCTGCCGATTGTTTGTTTGAGGAATATTCTAACAAGCGTGAGATTATGTCGGCGATACAAGACCTACAGTTGTCAAATAACACAGTCACAAGAAGAATACATGCCATTTCAAAAGACTTGCAAACTCAGTTAAAGACTGACTTGGAAATATGTGACTGCTTCTCTCTGCAATTTGACAGATATATCAGACACCGCACAGTTGGCAGTTATGGTGAGAATGGTATTTAGTAACTTCACAGTAAAAGAGGAGCTGTTGCAAATATTACCAATGAAAGGACAGACGAGAGGTGAGGATATTTATAAAACTTTCAGAACATACGCCAGGTCGATAAACATGCCTTTGCATCAGTTGTCTGCGATAACTACCGATGGGACACCAGCAATGGTTGGTCAAAACAAAGGACTTATTGCCCTTTGCAGGAAAGATGAATCATTTTTAAACTTTATGTCCTACCACTGTATTATCCATCAGGAAGCTTTGTGTTGTAAAATACCGCCCTTTGGACATGTTATGAAAATAGTCACAAAGAGAATCAACTCTATTCGAGCAGCTCCATTGCAACACCGACTTTTCAAGGCCCTGTTAGAAGATACTGAAGATAAAGAACACGATCTCATCCTGCATACTGAAGTAAGTTGACTCAGTAAAAGTAAAGTTCTTACAAGATTTGTGAACTTAATTGAAGAAATAAAAACATTTATACATGATAAAAATGAAAATGATGATGAACTAATAGACTCTTGCTGGCTGGTGGATTTGGGTTTTCTTGCTGACACCATGGAAAAATTAGATTCTTTCCGTTTGGAGTTGCAGGGAAAAGACAAAAATAGAGCTGAAATGATAAGCTCTGTAAATGCATTGAAAGCAAAATTGACTTTGTTGATATCACATCTGCATATCAAGTCTCTCGTGCACTTCCCATATATGAGGAAATGCTAGGTAAAAATGAATTAAATGTGTCATTATTTATTGAGACCCTGCAAGTGCTTCAAAAACAGTTTGAAGAGAGATTTCTGCAGTTTACAAATATCGAGCCAATTGTCTCCTTCTGTATCAATCCTTACTTGCCAAATAAATGGAATAGAACTAGCCGCATGTATTGCAGACCTTGTTCAGGGGAAAGCAGAAGAACTAGAGTTAGAAATTTTGAAACTTAAGAATGATATTTTGCTAAAATCCTTAATATCAGAGGACTTATGGAACATAGTCGACAAAGAAAGGTTTCCATTTTTAAATAAAGCAACATATAAAATCAAATTGTTTTTCGGGTCAACGTATTTATGCGAATCTTTGTTTTCAAACATGAATTTAATAAAATCACGATATAGATCTCGACTTACCGATGAGCATCTTAATAATTGTTTGCTAACGAGGCACTGGCCAATGAAATGCAATGCCAAAGATCACACTGACAGATTGGTTTTTTTTATGTTTTCTTTTATGTTTTTTTAAATGATTTTATTATACATGTGTTTTTTATTTACTTTGCATTACGTTTTGTATATATGTTTCTTTGTGTGTATATAATTTGTACAATAAATTTATTATTTTAAAATTATTTTTGTTTATTATTTTTTATTCTTGTTCAATAATAAATATCCTTAGAAATAGCTGGTGCCTGCCACCCTACTGATATTTTAGAATGCGCCCTAGGGTATAAAAAGGTTGGGAACCCCTGCCCTATTGGTTCTGTCTCTGGAGAACCCTGGCTAATCCAAAGAACAGTAACAGTAATTGCCTTATGAGACTGGTGTGAGATTAAATCCATTTAAGGAAATTAGTACACATAGTAGGTGCTCAGTAATTGTTAGCTTTAAAAAAATTCTCCATTTACACTTTTGATACTAGCAAACGTAATCCCCACAAAAGTTCAAAGTGAACAATCTGAGAAACTGGGGCACCAGGATAGCTCAGCAGTTGAGTGCTTGTCTCATAATCACAAGGTCCGAGGTTCAATCCCAGGCCCGTGAGACCCCATATGCTAAACCGTGGTGCAACTGGTAACCACTGGGATGATTTCCGTGGTGAAAGTTCTTGCAGCCCATGTGGGAGGCCCCCAGTTTGGTTTCCCCCCATGCTGCTCCACATCCACCTGTGTGGAATGAAACTATGTCAAACTGATGACGTACAACTATGAAGACTGCTCTGGGCCCTCCTCACTTCTCTCTCTCTCTCACCTTCTCTCTCTCTCTACTTCTCTCAAGCAATACCATAGAAAGAAAGAAAGAAAAAAGAAAGAGAGAAAGAGAAAGAAAGAAAGAAAGAAGAAAGAAAAAAAGAAAGAAAGAAAGAAAGAAAAAGAAAGAAGGAAAGAAAGAAAGAAAGAAAGAAAGAAAGAAAGAAAGAAAGAAAGAAAGAAAGAAAGAAAGAAAGAAAACAAATTCTGAGAAAAACTCCATTTACTCTCCCAAGCATAATTCTCTAGCTCACCTAAGGGGTAACCTAGTCAACCCCAGCATCTTGCTGTGGGACTAAACCTTGGTGTATTCCTGGCTGCAATTTATCTCCTCTCAGAATAGAATCTCATACTACAACCATTACCCCCAATGAACTGAATTAAGTATTTTTTTGTTGTTGCTTGAATGAATATCCCTGCTCTGTGGCAATTGAATTTAATTTGTAATTGCTCATTTGCATGTTCATCTTCTTATGACATTGTTTCTTAAAGAAGAGTATCAGAGCTTATCTTCTCAGCATCCCTCAGAGCCCAGCATAGTTCTCCACATATAGTTGCTACTAGGTAACTAAACAGAATGAATGAATAGTTTAAAGGCTCTAGTTCTGCAGCATTGATTCAGGCCACCTGGAGTAATTCCTCCCTCAGTTCCACCTTTTTCTCACCCTCCAGATCTGAGAATCTTGCTCATGAAACAAACAGACATGCTCCAAAACAAAACCACCACGGCACATACATCACAGAAGACTTGAGGACACATTTCTCCGACATATGGGGGTGGGGAGGTCTTATCTGAGTTCTCGTTTTATCAAGCCTCCCTGTGACCTGTTTCTTAGACCAAGAAAGAGACAGAGAGAGAGAAGGAGAGACAGCAGCAGAGAGGAAAAATAGAACGAAGAAAGAAAGGAATCTTTAATTCTGGGTTTGCTTTCACTGTTTTTATAGGCAGCAAGAACTATTAAAATACTGCTTCCAGGGATGCCAGGAGAGTTCAGCAGGTTGAGCAGTTTACTTGCAACCACAAGGTCCGAGGATCGAATCCTGACCCCAGCCCATGCAACCCCATATGCTGAACTGTGGTGCAGCTTATAACTGCTGAGATGGCAGCAAAGGTTCTTGCCTCCCATGCAGGAGGCCCCCGGTTCAGTCCCCACCTGTGCGGCCCCACATCCACCTGTGTGAAAAGAAACCATATCGCAACTAATGATGTGCAACTATGGAGACTGCTTTGAGCCCTCACCACTCCACCACCCCACCCCCAACCCCACTCTCACCTTCTCTCAAAAGAATAAAATAAATCTAAAAACAAACTGCTTCCCTAGTCCATCAGAAAGAAGAGAAACCTTGGTTTAATGATGAGATATTAGAGGAGCACAGAGAACCTTTTCACCAATTCTGACAGTCTTGGGAGATTGCCTAGGATGAAAAAATGGTGCTGAGGGTGTGCACTGGTAAGAAGTCTCGTCCCCTTCTTTGTTCCTATCTGCTAGAGTGGGGATTCACACTTCTTTTTGAGTTTGAGGGTTTGAGATCCTTTTAAGAATCTAGTAAAAGGAATGAGCTATCTTGCTAGAAAATATGTGTTTATATAATGTTCAAAATTATTAAAACATAATTTTGAATTTAAAGACCCCTCAAATTAAGAATCCACCCTCCACATGACCGCACTCATGTATGCTGACCCTCTTCTTAATGTTTTCCCACTCTTCTCAGTCCCAGCCTGGCTGGAACAGCCTTAGACACAGGTGACATCACAGCTAAGAACAAAGAGGAATGACAAGAGATCTGTTCTTCCTATCCCAATTTGGAATACTAAACACCGTTTTCTACAGAAGTATGTTTCTATCTGTCTGTCACTTTTTAGGTTATCGTTAGGTCCATATTTCTGGTAACTTGTGAGTTAATAGGCTGTGGACTCACCTGGGGACAGAACCACTCATCTTGTTTCTTTAGGAATATGTATTTAATCTTTTCCAACCGAACAACTGAATGGATCTTTGGAACTGAGTACGCTGGGGACAGCCTGTGTTCCATTTGTGAAGAAGAGAAAATACCCTTTTAGACAGTCATGGAATTGGGCTGCAAGCCCAAAGACTAAAAACGATGCAGGTATGGAAAAGCACTATATATTTTTTTTTTTAACTGAACTGGGGGCCTCACCGCATTTGGGAAGCACACCCCAGTTCAGCACGTGGGTCCACCTGAGCCGGAGCCGGGATTCGATCCTCGGTCTTTGGGGCTTCAAAGCGAGCGCTTAACCTGCTGAGCCATCCCGGCTTTCCCAAAAGCACTATTTTAAATTAAAAAAAAAACATTGAGATATATATCCCACGACATTCAGACTCCTGATCTCTAAGCCCCTTTGATCTCTGCGGCCTAATGCAGCACCTCTGTGACATTGGGAAGTACGCTTCTTCCAGCTGATGAGAATTTTTACAGAGACAGATCCTTTCAGAAAATCTGCAAGGATGAATAATCAGCTATTTTAATAATCTCGAACCACCTAAGATTTCATTACATTAGATTCAATTTTGATGCATAGTGTTCTATAGAAACCCCAAGTGCAAATGAATCATTCATGAATGATGTGGTACATTTATGATTTATATACAGCCCTGAACTCCTGCTATCTCAGAGAACGTCACTCTACATCCTGGACAGACATTTCAAGCAGCATTGAGTGGGGGCTAAAGACAAGACATAATACAGGAGATGTACTGTTAACTTTATGTCAGGCAATGAATAAGTAACCTAAATATTTGAGGAGAAATAAATTGAAGGATGACAAAAGTAAAAGGTGGCTTTGAGAAAAGTAAAAGTATTAAGAGAACGACTACTGACACCATGAGAGAAATTGTATACGCTTTTGTCATTACAGTCTTTTCTCTGTGCTTCCTAGTTAATTCTTTAATGGTATCTTATGATTTTTTATTTTCTGAACATTCTTATTTTCTAAAAAAATTTTAACTATGAAAAAAACCTGGGGAGGCTGGGATGGCTCAGTGGGTTAAGAGCTTGCTTTGCAGCCCTGGGGTCTGAGGATTGAGTCCTGGCCCTGGCCCGTGGGGACCCATATGCTGAACTGGGGTGTGTCTCCCAGGCAGGAGGCCCCCGACCCAGTTCCCACCCTATGCGGCCCCCCGCCCACCTGTGTGGAACAAAACCATGTAGAAAACTGATGACGTACCACTATGGAGACTGCTCTGGGCCCTCCCCCTTCTCTCTGTCAAAAACAACAAAGTAAATCTTTAAAAACAAACAAAAAACCTGCAGCCGCTATGATGATCAGGACAGGGACATACATTTGTCTGTCAGTTTTTCCACATGCAGCAGACGGTCCCTAACTGACACTGGAGCAACCGGCACTCTCCAGCCGGTTGAGACTTTGCCAGTGGCTTGAGCTCCGGTTAACAGAGAGTTTACAGTATTCGGTGCTTTGCAAACATTTTGTTCAATACCACGGGCCCTCTCCTCCCCTTACCAGCCGTGATGTCATCCTTCAGCCAGGGGTCCTGAGCTGGGAGCCTCTCTCTGGCGTGACTCCTTCCTGGTGGATGCAGTTCATCTGACACAACCTACTGACAGTCAGAGCTGTGAGGGTGGCTAGGTGGGAGTAAGAATGAAACAGTTATCTTCAGTTAGTAAAATGATATTTTTTTCCAAGAAAAAAAAGATCATCATTAAATTGGGGAAAATGGCTAATAACATAGGAAAATTCATTTTAAAGTTCTCCACGAGTTTTCATAAACTACACCTCCACGTGCCCCGGGGACCTTACGGCTAAAGCCCTTTCTCAGGTAGGTCCCTGAGCCAGGGCAGGGGTCAGAGGGCCGTGTAGCCACTCGGGCCGGCCTGACCCGCCCACTGCAGTGGAGGTGGATTCGCAACAACGGACAAACTTGTGGTGAAACACGGGGGTGGGGGTGGTGGTGGTGGTGAAGGTTCGTTTCCTCAGGGACCATTGAGTTCTGCCTCTTCCATAAAGCCACCTCTGTCACAAACACAGTCTCACTGTATCTTGTCTTTACTAAACATGAAAGCCCGAATTGAGCACATCCCCATTCTGCTGCAGCTAGGGGATTCTCCCCGTATAATGTCCCCGTCTTGTATTGATGGAAGTGACAGAAAGCATCACTATCCCTGGGAGGTGCACTGGGGAGTGGTCCTTAGCAAGCATTTCACCACTTCTCTCAAATATAACTAATACCTGTGGGGGGGCTGTCTCATCAGCTTTGGCTGCTGCAACACACGACCACAGACCGGGTGGCTGTCATTTGTTTCTCCCAGTTCTGGAGGTTGCGAAGTCCAAGACGGTGGTGCAGGCAGGTTGGGTGTCTGATGAGGACCCTCCTCTTGGTGGAGTGACAGATTGTGCCCCTGAGGTCTCTTCCTGTGAGGACACTAAGCCCACTCATGACCTAATTACCTCCCAAAGGCCGCTCCTCCAAGTACTCTCATGCTGGGGATTCGGGCTTCAGCATATGAATTTTGGGAGGACACAGCACTCAGTCCATAAGAGTTCATTTCTAACTTAAAAAAATCAAGACAGAACAACACAAACAAACAAGAACTCTGAACAGCTGGAAGGCACTCCACGGGTGTATGGGAGTCCGTGAGGGCCTGGTTCCCCACTGCAATGCTGAATTTAACCTCCCCACACATCATTCCCATAACTGCTGCATCGCTAGCTCTGGTCACGCCAGAGACCCGATTAGTCTAGCTTTGCAGGAAGCGTGGACCACCAGAGTAGAATGTAGGGTGACATTTGAAGAAAGCCTCTGTCTTCTGTCACATGTAGCCCTATCTGAGCTTGTTAGGGCATGATAGTGCAAGGGTGACATCCATCTGGCAGGTACCAGGCTAAAGACCTCTCCGGGGGGGTCAGAAATGAAAATGAGGGGAAGCCGGGATGGCTCAGTGGGTTAAGCGCTCACTTTGCAGTGCTGGAGACAGAGGATCGAATCCCAGCCCCGGCCCATGCGGACCCATGTGCTGATCTGGGGAGTTCCCCCAGTTCAGTTCTCTCTCTGTCTCTGTATCTCTCTCTCTCTCTCTCTCTCTCTCTCTCTCTCTGTCAAAAACAATTAAAAACAAACAAACAAACAATATTTCAAAAAAAAAAAAGAAATGAAGACAAGTATGTTGTCAACTAAATGGTTCTTCTCCTCCTTCCTCTCCCTTGGGTTTTTGAGTTTGTCTGCATGATATTATCAGCATCTGTCTTACTTTCTCTTTTAGGACCAAGAATAAAATCAGTTGCTTTAAAAGACAATATAAGCATCTTGCCAGACATGGAAGAAAACTGGGCTCTTTGGAATGTGCAGGCCCCAATTAAAAAGAAAAAAAAAAAAAGGTGATGTGGATGGACCCTGAGTCACAGAAGCAATGGTTATAGAATGGAACAAACTCCTCCATGGAAAAATTTTGAACTTGGGCCAAATGTAGGCATCGTAGTATAAACATCTCCCACAAACCACACACAGCCCTGAACCAAATCCAAGTGGCAGCCTAGGTTATGATGCATTGACAAGGCTTGAGTCTACACATACAGTAACAAATAACCAGTGAACAGACTGGATACTGCGAACTGCCGTGCTAGGAGCAAAATCGTCAAAATAGTGCAGTACTGTGTCTGGTTTCTCTTAGTTCACTCACCACTACAAGGGCAGGGGTGGGATGTGGGGATGGGAGGCCCCCTGCCCCCACCCTAGAAATTTGCTTTTGCTAAGAGGGAGACCTCATCTAAGACTGTCTGAAGCAAACTGCCAGGATCAGAATCAGTCTCCTTCCCTGACCTATTGTCACCAGTGGGGCAAGGCACCAGAATGGGACTGAGTCTAGAGCAGAGGTACTGGTGCTCAGTCTGTTAGGAGCCAGGCCACACAGCAGGAGGTGAACAGTGGATGAGGGAAGCTTCATCTGTATTTACAGCCGCTGCCGGTCACTCGCATGACGGCCTGAGCTCCGCCTCCTGCCAGATCCGCAGAGACATTAGATGCTCACAGGAGCACAAACCCTATTGTGACCAGCACATGTGCGTTCCCACCCCCACCCCACGTCCATCGTGGAAAAATTGTCCACAAACCAGTCCCTGGCGCCCAAAAGGGTGGGGACCACTGGTGTAGAGTAAAACTGCCCATGAGGCAGCCCACAGGGTCACCCACTAGAAAAACAGCTAACCCAGGCTGGTTAGGTTAAAATTCTGAACTGCTCTGCTCTGCCTAATAAGTACAGTACAGGGAACCTAGAGGATTCCACCTGGGCTGCCATTGATCAGGAATAAGCTGCACCCAAAGGCACATAGGTTTCCATGGTAACACTGAGCCCACAGCCACTCTCTGGAGCACTGTGTGGAGGGGGTCCTGAGGCTGTACCTGAGAAGCAGGGGAGAGAGCCAGTCAGCAGGACACCTGCCACAGGCCAGGGACGGAAGAGAAATGCCATGCGTGGTAGGCACGCCATCTCTAAGCGACACACTGGCGTTGAAGGCCTAGGGTTAGAAAAATAGGTTGCAAACTAGTCACGGGAAGCTTTGAATAATAGAATAAAGAGTCTGGCCCTTATGTTGTGAGAGTTTTGTGGTTCGTTTGATCAGAACTGTAGTTCTAAAAATATGGAATGTAAATGCCTTTAGCGGGATTCGTTTTCTCCACTTGCCAGCAGGTCTACACAGCTCCCAATTATTCTAAACATTCAGGCACATTTTACACTGAAATCACCTGAAGGTATTTGAGTTTGCAGCCCTGTTGCAGGAATTAGAGAACCACTGATAAAAGGTGAGTTGGAAAATGATAGGCTCAAAACATATTTTAGGAAGATTATTCGTGCAGGCATGAGAAGGATAGATGGAGAAGAAGCAAAAATAGAGCTGAAACTGCAATACCAGTTAAGAAGTCCCTGGAACCCTCCATGTCAGTTATACAGACATAAATTAGAGCTGTGGGAATAAGAACAGCGTGAGTTAAGGACGTTGCAAAAGTGATATAAAGGTATAGATTGGATACAGGGAATGGAAAGCAGACAGACTTCAATATGATGTCAGTTTAAACCCAAGGGATTGGGTGGAGACTGTTAATCTCATTAACACTCAGAGTGAACTCAGAGGAATAATACATTTAGGCTGGAATGTGGGGAGGAAGGAGATGAGAATGAATTTTAGAATCAAGTTATTTTTCTGAGGAAGCCACTGTTGCAGACAGACTCACTCACAACCCAGCATTTTTCTGAGAAACGCTGTGAATTGGACATGGTGTCTCGTCCTGTCTTTTCCAAGATGAATGGAGGGAATCCAATTTGGACAGCTGGTTGGGTTAAAGGTTGAGTCTGTGGCCATGAAATAAAGCCAAATTAACTGGGATGAAATCTGTGCCCTTGACCGGAAGAGCGAAGGACTCACCGGTAATCAGCTCCAGCCATTTCTGTGACGGCATCTCCTCATGTATTGGCTTCCTGTCCTCAGCCTCTTGCCAGCTGGATGGCCACCTTGCCTCACTGCCCGGCATAGCTGCGGAGAGATGTCACGCTGAACCCGCGTGATGCCTCATCTCTCTAGGTCAGGGGTGGGATTGATGGAGTGAGCATCACAGAACGTGTGAAAGATCAACAAGTGTGAGCATGTACGGTCCGCGGGGTGCCTGCTATTGCACCCTGCCTGTCCATCTGGTCTCTGAGCCCTGCCCAGTGAAGCCAGAAGTGGGGTTCGCTAAGGGTACTTGCTGCACAACCTCCACCCAACATCCTTTCTTCAGTATTTGATGCCAAGACCCATTCTCACCTGTTGGGTTCTGGTTCAGTCATTCATTAACTCAGTGACTTGGTAGAATCTTGTTATTATTTCCCTTGATGCCATAGATTGATGGCAGTTCAGGTGAGGGTCTCACAGGGCCCTCACTCAGCTGTGGATGGTGCTGGAATAGTCAAGATGTTTCATCCACAAGTTCGGCCTCTCTGCAAGGACAGCTGGCCTACTGATGGCTGAGTGTCTTGTTCTCCCCCATGTACTCTCAGACCTCTCCTTCCCGTATGGCCTCCTCCCATTGCTCTCTCCAGGGGCCGGTGGCACATCCCACATGGTACCCAGGGATTCCCAAAGCACAGAAGCAGACGCTGCCATACCTTCTGATAACTTAAGCCTGGGACTGGCACATTGTCATATCTGCCTTGTTGTATTGGTTAAACCGAGCAGCCAGGCAGCTCAGGGTGGGAAGAGACTACATAGGGGTCTGAACATTAAGGGGTGCAATTCATCGGGAAGCATCCAATGGTTTCCCATCACTCTCAGAATAAAATCCTCTGAAAATCTCTGGGAACTGTGCCTTATAGCCTCTGACCTCCTTGTCTCCCTCCCTCCCTCTGCTGGTCGGACTGCATTCCTGGAACCCGGATGCCCTCCCTTCTCTGTGCGTTCATCGGTCCCCTTGGTTCCTGCAGCCTGGGAGAGGTGGGGTGGAAGAAGGCATTAGGGGAGGTGGTGATGGGAACCAGAGTGAATCTTGTGGGACAAGGAGGAATCGTTTATGAAGACAACTGATGGTAAGGAAATCCAAGAGAAGGGTAGAACATTGAAGAGCACTGAGGATTCTGAAAATTGCCAATTGTGTAGTTAGAACATAGAGTAGCCATCGGGGTTGGTAGATGATGAGACTAACAGAAGTAGGAGGAGCCAGATCATGAAGGCATGTAGGTGCCAACCCCAAAACTTTCTGTTTAGTTCTCTGGGTGCTGAAGGGGTGGAAGCAAGAAAAACTTGATTGAATTGCACTTTAGGGCAGTTTGGAAGATGCACTGGGAAGTGTAGAGATTAAAAAAAACAGAGACCAATTAGGGGGTTATTACCAAATAGTAGGTAAGGCATGGTGAGGTTCTCAGCAAGGCTGTCCCCATGGTGTGTGAGTCCCTAGGCAAAATATTTAAGGGAGGCTGCCTATATAAAATTTTTAATGAAAAAAAATATCTTACCAAGGGAAGTGGGATGGCTCAGTGGGTTGAATGCTCGCTTTGCAGCCCTGGGGTCCAAGGATCAAATCCCGGCCCTGGTCCACGGAGACCCATGCTGAACTGGGGTGTGGACCCCGGATCAGTTCTCACCAGGGTGAGCTTCCCAGGCAGGAGGCCCCTGTCTTGTTCCTGCCCTGTGCGGTGCCCCGCCCACCTGTGTGAAACAAAACCATGTCAAAAACTGAGGACATGCAAGTATGGAGACTGCTCTGGGCCCTCCCCCTCTCTCTGTCTCTGTCTTTGTCTCAATCTCTCTGTCAAAAACAATAAAATAAATCATAAAAAAAAAAAAAGTCTTACAAAGCTTATGGGACCATGAAAGACGATTAAGTGATAACTTAGAAAGTAAGTAGAGTGGAGGTACTTACATTATTTGCTGACGAATTGGTGAATGCAAAGATTCTTCACAGCATGCCAGCCTCAACGGCCCCTGTTCAGGTCCAGGCACATCTCATGGTCTCTATTTTTAAATACACTGTTCCTGGTGAGTCGGGCTCCCCCTGCAAGGAAAGCAGCGGCAAGGCGGCTGTCACTTGCCGTGTCGTGGCTCTTTGTGAGCTGTTAGGATGGAACAGGACAGATCTCGCTCATGCAGGTCGCTTTCCTCAGTTACTTCATGCTGGTTGCCTTGTGCCTCACGACACGGCACCGTCCATCCTGCTGCCTGTGAGTACTGGCTTCGTGGTTCTCTCAGAGGTGCTTATGGGCGTCGGTGATGACCATGAGGGCAAGTCTTGCCCAGCGTATGCAGGACACCGTGAGCGCTCATTCATTTCCTCCTCCCGGGAGATTCGTTGTGCCCCACTGGGTGCCTTCAGTGCAGAACAGCACGTCGTCCAAGTGCGCCTCCTTTGAACTCCCCAGGCCATTGTCACCGCATTCCAGGCATGTCATCTCTTTAACTGCTGAGCCCACTCCTGCCTTCCACGTCACCACTTGCAATAGGGACAGAGGAGCCTGTGGGCCTAGTGGGAAGAGCAGCGTCCCCATCACTCAAGGAGCATCCATCCCTCGCCTGACGGGCCTTAAGAGCAACTGAGAGCACCCATTGGTGCCACATCAGTCAGAGGAGAGAAAGGACGCCGGTCAGAGGCCTGTTGCCTTTGCACAGCCTGTGGAGAAGGTGGCCTGGTCCCCTGGAGACTCCCTGGCGTGTGGTGGGCATTCTGCCAAGGCAGTGTGGTGACTTCGGGGTGTCAGCAGCAAGGGGCTCGGGTAGAGAATTCCAGCTACGTCTGTCAACGGCCTGGGCTGCTGGAGGCCCGAGACGGCATTGCACGTGGGACAGGGACCCTCAAGAGCCAACGCACACGCCCAGGGACGAAGCTCAAGTCCAAAGACAGGCAGAGCGTCAGTTGTCCAAAGGCTTGTAAGCATCAGTGACCACAAATTAGAACGTCCGCACCCTTTGGCACCCCAGTCTTAAACAGTCCTTTAGGAACAACCTGCTGGTCAGGCTACGTACCTGGAACTGGGGTCCAGCCACAGTTCAACCCACCGGGGCAAGTCTCAGATTTCCTTGGGGCAACAGGTAGACTGCCCATCCCAGAGAGCATGTCAGAAAGTACTCTGACGAGGACAAACAGGGACCAGGAACTGTGGGGTGGTGGCGCCTCAGCCAGAGGACGTCGCTGGAACCTGCTGGTCCCAGGCCGTGGAGACACAGAATATTTCAAGGAAGGTGTTCTAACCACGAGGCCCCTTTGTCACTGACTGCAGACAGGGCTGCCAGCCACGCCTAAAGGTGGTGCTTGTAGTTTAAGGAAGTCACTCTGTCTAAATTGAAGAGCTAGAGGCTTATTTAAGAGGCTCTTGAATGATGCTAAGGGAAATGATCCACAGTAATGATTTCCAAACCTTCTTTCCCCTCCCACCTCTTAAACATACATACTATATATTTTCAAAAAATCTTACAGGGAACACCAATACGCAAAACATATGCAAACTCAGATCCCAGTGGTTGAAATGGGACACGAGGACTCAGAACACTGTTGATGTCCCAAGTTCAGTACCTCTACTCCTGAGACACTTCTGTCTCCCTGGAACCCTAGGAAAACCTTAGGGCTCCATAGGACACGGTTTGACAACCACACATCGAAAGAATGTGCACATAGACTGAATGTGAAAATTAAGGCTGAGTTGCTATTCACCCCACTATCAGTATTGCAGCCATCACGTGGTGTTCTCTAATTTGCTTGGAAAGTTTGTTGAAGAACTGAAGCTGCTCTCTTTATCTTTTTAAGTTTCCATTTGTCCTCAGGAATTTAATTCAAAGCTGCATTAGGCCTGGTCATTGTCTCCCACTTCCCATTGCCCTGCACAAAACCATAAGGAAATTGAAGGGAGTTGTTATTTTTAGACAATTTATAATGACTCTTCCAGAGAAAAAAAAAAAAAAAAGATGGAAATGCCAAAAGAAAAAATAGTTGACCCGAATCCTTACCACTTAAATGAACCTGAGTGGAACACGTCAGTGAGTATCGCACAGTGCTTGGCTCTGTGTGTCCCCACAATCCCACTTGCAAATGGCTTATTTCCTCAGGAACGTCACGAAATTTTTTTAAGGCCTTTACCAAATGGCTCCAGGAGGGTTTCACCGTTTTCTGAGAACAACAACAAAGCTACTGGGCCTTGAACTGGAAGGACTGACAGCAAAGGAGGCAGCCTTAGGGGCCTCACGCCAGAGCTAAAAGGGCTGCTTTGAAACCCCGGCCGACTACCTGACAGCATTTTCACTACTTCTGTGAAGCCGCACACTGGAAATCAGCACTTTGGGCCCCCGCCCGGGATAAGCTCACTGAAATAGTCGTGCACTTTTTACCTTCCCTGAAGCTTCCAGAGGCGAAAGGCCAAAAGCTTACAAAAGTGACTTCACTAAAGATGTATGGTAATGATATCAGAGCAGATCTGCCCCCTGAAGAAAATGTGGAAACAGAAGGACCTCTATTTCAGAGGCCTGCAAGCCAAGCCCTGCCTGGGAACTGGGGGAGGGGTACAAAGAGTAAGAGCCAGGTGCAGAGAAATGAATGAAGGAGGAAGCGCCTTGCGGTCACTTTTCTCTCAGTGCTCTGGGAGCGACTCCAGATGTTTCCCTGCCATGTCTTACCCGTCCTTGAAAAGGTGCCACTTTTGGAGAATTGCTCAGACTTGCTGCTGTGTCCTCCTCCTTCCACCAGCAACAGTTACATGTTATTGGCTCACACATTCGATCCCTCTGACGTCTCCTTGCTTCTTTTATTCAGAATTAAGCTGTGTCGCCACCATGAGCTTTAAATCCTATCTTTACACCATGTGCCTTGCACTTTATTGTGGTGTGTATTTTAATGATTTGATCCCTGTTAGACACGAATCCTGTCTTATTTATACTTGATTTTCTGACAACATCGGCACAGCGCTAGACTTTTCTGGATTTTCTGACCCTTGGATGTTAATAAAGAATTGCACTTTCCTGGTAGATATAAAAAACAAATAAACGTGTTTACTGCCCATTTTGACGACCTCTTTTGAAAGACCTGCCTAGATCTTCCCCCGCCTCTTCTATTAGATCACTTGGCTTGTTCTTGTTATATTACACAGTGTTCTTTATATATTCTGGATAAGAATTCTTTGTCATTGTAAGAACTGCAAATACCTTCTCCTACTCTGTGGTTTTCTTTTTCATTCTCTTTATGGTCTCTTTTGGTGAAAAGAAATTCCTAATTGTATAAAGGGTCTTAAGAAATCTTTACCTAGCCCCAAATCATAAAGGTAGTTTCCTAGATTTTCTTCTAGAAGTACTATTTTCCTTTGTACATTTAGATAGTCAATCTATCATAGAAAAAAGTGACCAACTTTTTCTAGACAGGTATGTAAACATGCATCACAGTCCCCAAAGTAATAGGGATTGAAGAGGCAGAAGCGACAGGGATGCATCCATGGACAGGCAGGTCAGATGTGGAGGTGACATTTGAATAGATACCAAAAGAAATGAGGCGGGAAGTCATGAGTCTACTTGAAGACAGAGGGTTGGGAGTAGACAGAACAGGAGTTTCTGAGGCCCTGAGGTGGGAGTGTATTAGAAATAGTCACAGAACAGCAAAGAGGCCTGTATGACTGGAACACAGTGGGTGTGGCACTAAATGAGACCAGAAAGGTGTAGGGTTCCATGGAAGGCCTTGGGGACATGGTAAGACGGTATTAGTGACAGGTGGTTTTCCATGATGGTTACGAACAAGCCTAGTTTCTGTTGGCAAATTCTTAAAATTCAAATGCCAGCTGTACCATTTATGTGACCTTGAACATGTTAGGGCACTTCCTTGTGTCTCCTCTGGACAGTGTCTTCATAATGTAAAATGGAATTAATGATATCAAACTAGATTTGAGCAAATTCTGACTCTTATTTTTGCCATCTAGGTAAAGAGCTGAAATTAAAACATTTCTTTTTTTTTTTTAAGATTTATTTTTTATTGTTTTTGACAGAGAGAGAGAGAGAGAGAGAGATACAGAGACAGAGACAGAGAGAAGGGGGAGGCCCAGAACAGTCTCCATAGTTGCACATCATTGGTTTTTCCACACAGTGTCATTCCACAGGTGGGTGTGGGGCTGCACAGGGCAGGAACTGGGCTGGGGTCTCACCCCGGTGAGAACTGAATTAGGGGCACTCCCCAGTTCAGCATATGGGTCCACACGGGCCAGGGCCGGGGCCGGGATTCGATCCTTGGTCCCCGGGGCTGCAAAGTGAGAGCTTAACCCACTGAGCCATCCCGGCTTCCCCT